>JXOS01006169.1:0-11656 GCA_001015075.1 Cirrula hians
TACAGGCCAGAGCCTTTGCAGAGAACATAACTTTAACTACTTCATATTACTAAATTCTAGTTTACATTCATGTTAGGTAGATATTCTTTAATCACTTTAAAATTGAAGAAATATCAATAATTGTAAATGATGGATTATTTGAATAATTGCCTGAAACCGTCGTATTGTCAGTTTTGTATAACAAGATACATTGATTGAAGAGTTAGAAATTATAAAATAAATATCCTAATGTGCTGAAAATTTAAATTACATTGTTGGCTTGATGGGAATTTCGGGAGAAATATATGTGTTAAATAAAAACTAACTATTGTTGCCATTCGATTTTAACTCTTATACCCATCCATTCAAATAATTAATTGTTTGTTGATGCTATTCAACACGAACCATTAAGAGATTTAAGGCAATTATTCAATTAGCATATTTACAAATATCCTCAATTTTAAATACACTTTCTCTTTTTAATTCGTTAGATTTGTAATGAACTAGAAAAACAAATGTTAAAAAAGAGTTTCTTCTCCCCTATTTTTACCATTAACATTAGCGTTGTAAATATAAAAAATTGGTTATTATTAATAGATCTGTCGAAAAAACTTTAGCCCGTTTTAATTTTATTAACTTTTTTTTTCAATTAAAATTTGATCTAATTATTATTAAATTATTTTTATTATATTATAATTGGTCATATCAAGTGGCACTAATAATTCTCGCATGAAAATTAGAATATGAATGAGAATATTTACAATTTTAATTGACCATTACACACTTGCATCGCAGGTGTTTACTTCAGCAAATTTAATGCTTAACTGTTTGTTGCCGTGTGCAACACGTGTTCAGTGCACGCTGTTTTTCTCCGATTGCTAAGACTCGGCTTGGAATCGAACACTTTAAGAGTGGATATTCATCCATACAAGCAGTATTACCTATCCAACGAATCCGTTTTTTTTTATATTCAGATACACAGTTGTGAATGCGGACCACTTCATCAATCCATTGGAACTCTGCGGCCCGTATAATAATTTTAATGACTTGCAATCTTCTTATGAAATCATGTGCATACAAATATTAGTCCACAGAAGTTAAAATAAATTTAAATTAACTTAATTTATTATTTAAATAACTTGTATAAAATATGACATTAACTGCATACCTCGAATACCACAAACAGTGGGTGCAAGCTGGAACAGGCTTATGGAATTCTTAATTTGTATTTATTTCTAGTCTTTGTTGTAGTCAATTATATATGTATCTGAAAATATCCAGCTTAACCAAGTTTTTTTATGTACTGCAGATTTTTTTTTCTATCATATATTAAGGTGGTTATTCTGATCTCTAGTTCTCGCGATTAAATAAAACACATCAGTTCAGGAGCCTGATAAAAATCTGAGCCAATACCGATGAATAGCCCAGCCGTACTGTATAATTCACATATATTTTTTAAACATTGCGTCATCTATCAGAACCGAACTGCCTGTACTTGTTTACGCCTTTCTTTCACTTTAATATTGTTTCTCGCAGAGTAAAATCCAAAGCATTGGTTAAACGCGATCTTCGCAAATCAATTCTCGATCTAACACTTGCATTTAATGTAACGGATGGCATGTATCCTTCCGCAATGTAAATGTTACATGAGTGGTTTTTGACTCGTTAATAGGCTCGTGAACACAGTTCTAGACATTGTTGTATTTCTTTTTAAACACTGATTTTGCTTATAGACACGGAACACCTATTTCCTGAAATTGGGGTCTAATGGTCCCAATATAACGCCTAAAGCAAAGGTCGCCACAGTCATCAATTACAAATATGATTATGATCTATTATCGACGCGGAGGCCCAGTTGTCTCATGAGCTGCTCGTCTATGTAGCTCTGTTGGTCTCACTGATTAATTCACAGCATTAGCATCACCTTCGCCGTCGGTGTAAGCGTCACGGCCGCTCTCAGGGTCCGTGCTGCCTTCGCACTGATAGAGTGCCGTGCGTCGGTCACTCTGTTATATGGGTGCTGTGTCCGCGTCCGCTTCGCCTGTACGGGTTTCCTCACTGTCCCAGTAGCCGGCGATAGCCAAGTCCAAGAGGGCAACTGGCGTCATTTGGGTGCCCTCCTTGGCAGGTGCCTGGCTCAAAGTCTTTCACGCGGTTAGCGGCAGTTATAGTGAAGCGACCCACCTGAAATAATAAATGAAATAAGAAGTTCATTAGTCGTCTTTTATATCATTCCAACGGTAACAAGACCAGCTTCGTAATCGGTAGATTCATAATATATAATATATATAAAATAATAATATTTATGTAGTTGCAGCCTACAATTTTTGACACCTGCTTCCCTTAATCCTCCCTTGTGCACCAGGAGCACTAGCTGGTATGTAGTGTCACCTTTTGGACAGAGTCGTAATTTTGCTCTCCAATATGAATTTTGCACTCCAAAGTTGGTCGCGGTGTCTCTGTAAAATGAGATGCGTATCAGGTAGAATACAAACAACTAATGGACAAATGGCCGATTGCGTCATAAAGTAACATACTGACTGATCTTTTAGAAGCAACACTTCAGACCGTTTGATTTCTGCCGTGGATAGTCTAAATTGCTCCGCTCTGCTCTCTCGCTCATGGTTGTATTGCTCCAAAACCGTATAACCCATGCAACTACCCGCAATGCTCGGCGATATGACGAGAACCGATGCAAAATATAAGGCTCCTTTTCCTGGACGCCGTAGCTTACGAGTTTTGTCATTTTTTCCAGCTTCATCTCGTATACTGAATTTTCTGGAGTGGCCCAGGACTTCCGATTGGACCTGACCAATCATGGCTAATAATAATTCACTCTTCGCCAGGTGGAACATGACATTCGACCGTGGTATGTTTGATCGAACGAGGTATCTTTATCTGGTTAATTCCTCTTAATCCGTTGATGAGGGTCACCAATTCGAGCAAGATACTTCTGGCACCTGTGTATCCCAATCAATTTTGATCAGCCTTATCCATTGCATTATCAATTACGCATTTTTCATCGCAGGTGCCAGCCATTCCACTGGATCCACCACTGAAAATATTTGTCTTTTCGTTGTATGCTCTTACTGAGGAAATTCCTGGATGGTGAGGAAAAACTCGTCTTATTTGACGTTTCATCTAACGAACTCCAGAAGGGCTTTTCTCTCAGCAATTCTTGTGGTTTGCCGTCCACCTCCGACTGACGAAACCCCCAGATGCTTGGAGTCTCGATATTTGTTGTTGCCGTCTGATTATGGGTTCCAAAGGTAGCGTATCACGATGTACATGCGATTTCGGAGGATCTCAGCTCATTCCGGATACTCTGCTGCTCCATTATCTCCTAATTGGAGCAATGTCTGGATTGGCAATAAGGCTCCACAGTTGACGCCAAACCGTTTTCAATTTTTAATCCTTTATACTTTCCTTTTTATTTTTTCGAAATGTAATTTGTTGATATATCTGATCCTACTCACAGATTCAAATTTTGCACATTTTATCGATGTCGCCGTTGAACACATACCGGTAAAACCTCCATTGTACCGCCAGTGTCATGAAGTCTTTCTGCATGCTCGGTTCGGTGCACAATTCATCGTTGAGAACCCTTCCTATTGTGGTAGTGTTGTCCATCTTCGTTACCGCATGATGTGGCGAGTAATATATTGTCCTTGAATACACAAATGGATCCATGGCAATTATTTTCATATGCCCGAGATCCTCGTTTTCCATCAACACCGCATCCTTCAATTGCGATGTCCGCAGCAACATGGCCGCATTCCGCAGAATGGTCAGAATCCATTTGAATACCGTTTATTGTGCTAACGAAACCATCACGTTCTTTTTTAATCCTTCCTGTAGTAGTTCGGGGTATACATCGCCGTCAAGGAGCATATCCACTTGTTAGATGGGGTCGGCAAGTTCCAGTCCGATTGACTCCCAGTGTGCGGTGTTTCACCTTGGGGAGTGCCATTACCACCACTGCCATGCTCCAGTCTGGAACTGTGCCACTGCCTATCGTCACCGCACAAATGTTTGTAATCCTGCCCCTGCTGGCATCGTTCAGCCTAATGACTTCAGCTTCGCACATCTTTGTTGGTAACTCCAAACGTTGCGGCAACGTAGCTCTGCATTTTATTGCTGTCCTAGGCCAAGGCAAACCCAACGTTGGTGAGTGGGAATTTCCTCACCACCTCTTTGGCTTCACTTCCTGATCGTCTAGTTAAGGTGATACACTTTCTCAACCCGCGACAACCTTAGATTAACGATATGTATGGCAATAATATAAAATTTTAAAATTTAATATAAAATAAAAAAGGAATAAATAAATTGAACATTTGAATAAATAAAAAAAAAAAAAACAAAAAATAAGAAAGGAAAAAAAAAAGAAAATTAAATATATATATTTAAATTAAAAAAGGAATGCATAACGCCCCCAGAAGCTCGCTGGAATATGTATTTTTAAACTTTTGTATGGAGAAGTGGACAGACCTTTGCTATTTCGATGAATTCCTATCGCTATGCTTAATAGCAGCACTAGGCATTATCTTCCAATCCGCATGTCGAGATCTTTGCAAAAGTATGACGCTTATGCTAAATAACAAGCCATACGGCCAGAATATCGTCGCCCCACATAAGCCCCGCGAAAAGCTAGAAATTGGTAAATATGCATCAAATCTCGCTAAAGACCTCTGATCTATTGAAAGTTGCTTAGAGTTCTCTNCTCAGAATATCGTCGTTCCATATAAGCCCCGTGAAAAGCAAGAAATTGGTAAANTAGAAATTGGTAAATATGCATCAAATCTCGCTAAAGACCTCTGATCTATTGAAAGTTGCTTAGAGTTCTCTTGTCGGTCCACATGGGTCCAATAGAGACGATTTTGAGTTTAATCCAATCATATGCATTTAAGGTACAAACAGTGATCATAATTATGATAACTCAATAATACAATTTTGTTCAATATCATTAACTTTTCCAGCTAAATTTGTTGAAAACCCGCTTTTGGGCCCACAAAGGTGTACTGGAGGTTCACCTGAACTTCAACCAATCTTGCTAATTTTTGGTACACTTGTTGACAATATTTTTTTTCACTCAGTTCTGAAATTTAATAAAATTTATAGGCTACTTATGGGAATTTTATATTAAAGCTCATATTGCAACAAAAAAGGTGTACTGGAGGTTACCTCTGAATTTCAACAAATCTTCTTCATTTTTGGCACAGTTTTTACCTATATTTCTGTTTACTCAGTTCCGAAATTTCATTAAATTGAAATGTTAACTGTGTGTAATACTGCGCTAAAAGCGCTATTGGAACCATATTGGTGTGCCGGAACTACCTCTGATTTTTATTCAATTGCAACTATTTTCGGAACAGACTTAAATGTTATGCATAACCACCTTATAACGCATTAGCATTGCAAAATACCAAATCTTACGGCTCCAGTATAGTTAAAGCAACNGGAACCATATAGGTGTGCCGGAAGTACCTCTGATTTTTATTCAATTGCAACNAGAACTATATAGATGTGCCGGAAGTACCTCTGATTTTTATACAATTGCAACTATTTTCGGAACACACTTAAATGTTATGCATAACCACCTCATAACGCATTAGCATTGCAAAATACCAAATCTTACGGCTCCAGTATAGTTAAAGCAACAATTTTGACTAAAAAGGTGTATTGGAGGTACCCGAAATATTCGTCAGATCTTAACCAAATACAAACTTCGATCGAATATTTTTCCGTAGAACGTGTTAGCCGAATTTTGTAAGTCAATACTTCTGCTCAGTAAGTCAGGTCCTAATCCGTCAATTCCTTATTTCTAGTGTTTGCTTAGGGAGCGACCAACAGACAGAGTATCATGGCTAGATCAATTGCTATGGGGATGATAAATATATTGGTATATATTTTGATAGACCTGCGATCACTCGTGTCATAACTAATACACACTTGGACAATTTCGGGATGTTTATTAAAAAATCAAAATTAAAAAAAGAATCGTAATAATTATAATAATAATAAAAATAATTGTAATAATAATGAAAATAGTAATAATAATAATTGTAATAATTGANGTATTTTGATAGATCTGCGATCACTCATGTCATAAATACTACTACTAATAATAATAATAATAAGAANAAATGATAATAAAAATATTATAATAATAATAATGATAATTGTAATGATAATAATAATAATAATACNATTGGTATGGGGATGATAAATATATTGGTTTGTATTTTAATAGATCTGCGATCACTCCTGTCATAACTACTACACACTTGGAAAATTTTGGAATGTTTATTAAAAAATCAAAATTAAAAAAAGAATCNAATGATAAAAATAATAATAATAATAATAATAATAATAATAATAATAGTAATAACAGTAATAATTGAAATGATGATAATAATAATAATAATAATAATAANTAATACAAATTTTATAATAATAGTAATGATAATTGTAATGATAAAAATAATAATAATAATAATAATAGTAATAACAGTAATAATTGAAATGATGATAATAATAATAATAATAATAATAAGGCAACGTTGGTGAGTGGGAATTTCCTCACCACCTCTTTGGCTTCACTTCCTGATCGTCTAGTTAAGGTGATACACTTTCTCAACCCGCGACAACCTTAGATTAACGATATGTATGGCAATAAATATGGCGCGGGACCAGAAGCATAGTCGCCGTAGAACATCTCGGTGTCGCAGGGTGGCTGGTGTGCGGTCTCTGTCCACTGCGATATGGGTGCCAAGGTACTTGATGCTCCGGTTATTTCCTTCTTATATTCGCCGATGTTCGCAGCACAATTAAAATAACGTTTTCTGTATCGGTCATATCAACTCCGATATCGTGTAATCTTAGGTATTATCCATAGCATGTTTTAATTGAGGTCCACAGCTACTTCAACTCCTCCATGTGTCCGCTGCGAAGGAATCTCTGTGTCGTGGACCATCGCTTTGAAGGACATAAAACTTTCGTATAAGCGTAAACTCAAACAATTTTTTTTTTAAGTGTGTTAAGGAATTTCTTGTTTTGTATTAATATTCAATTTATTAAATTTGAGGTAATTTAATTTTATTGTATTAATTTTAATTTAAAGGAAGATTTTGTATTTGGTTTTATTGATTGTGTACTCTCGAAGTAATCTTCGAGACGAAAAACAAAAATCGTTCCTGAAAAGTAGAAAAATGCTGTAAAATCAAAATTACAAAATATATTAGAATAAAACAAGTTTATGGTTTATACGTTATTTGTGTTCAATGTATTTGTTGTAATGCAATAGTATTTTGCTTGAGTTGGAATGAAAGGTTTATTTATTTGGTCAGCATTTTTGAATTGTTCGGTTAACGAGCCTAATTTGATGGTCTTCAATACTCATGTAAAGCATTTTCAGCTCACCAAAGGCGATTTCACTTTGCTCAGCAATCAGATGCTAATATGATAGGTACCTGACAAAACTCAGCTCTCTCTAATGGCGAATTCACTTAGGAGAAGAGCGGTTATTTAAAAGGCGAATTCACTTCTTGTAGTTTTCACAGCTGTTCCTTTTTTTGCACTTGTTCAATTAACATTTTTTAATAATTGAGCATTGCTTTTTCACTTAAAATTTTCAAATTTCCAATCAAAATACGCAAGCGTATCTCCGCCAAATTCAATATTGGCTCAATGTCACAATTGTCTATTGCACAACTGTGCAATTGTCGCGTTAAAAAAAGAGAAAAACTAGAGATGTTGTTCTCGGGGTATCATGGATGTAATGGCTGAGGATAATGCAACGATCGTAATTGACAAATTGGTTCATAACTTCGGGTACCGCCCATAGGACAATTAGTTATGATTTGACAGAAATTAGCATAAAATCCAGGCATTTCATCATATGTTACTGCTGGTTACTGAAATTTTAAATGGAAGCATTTTTTGAGTCATTGTCTTAGCATTGGGACGATTACTTTCGATTTAAATTAAAAATAAAAACTTCTCGAAGACGTTCTTTTGATCTTTTGGAAAATGATTGCTCATAAGTATCTCCTTTGTCGAATTTTTTGAAACAATCGCTTATCATTGGTTATTTAATAATCACATATATACAAGCAATATAATTGAAAAGTTTTATTTAATTTTTAATATATATATGTTTTTTTTTCTAGATTTATCGCGGACACAATGCAAAAAGAATGAACAGAAAAAAAATGAAATAAATGGAGAAAATTTAGTTGAGACATCGGAATTATCAGACAATTTTCGAGAAAAGCATACTTTGGAGGAGTATACTGTCGATAAAAAGGATATTTCTGATCAAATCAATTCCCAATGTGGGCAGTCTCTAAACAAAAGAAACTTTTCTGATGTCGATGAAGATGCTTTAGATGATGAAGAAGAATTAAAAAAAAAAAAATCTAAAGTTAACGATGTATGTAAAGATGCCAAGGCGGCGGCATGTACGAAAATTCCGAATCGGCTGGAAAAGCCTTTGAAATCATATGTTAATACGAAGAACAGTTCAAATTTATCGAAAAGCGTTTTAACAGAAAAAGAACAACTTGAAAATAAACCATATGAAGAAGAATGTGAAGATGATTTAAAATCTGCGGACACATTATGCAATGGAGGATTAAAAGTACCACCTCTAAAAATTGTGATACCTTCTCAGAACAGCTTACCCGAAACAGACGGATTGGTGTCCAGAACAGGAAAATTGAATACATCAAGGAGTTCAGCCCTTCCATATGTTGTTAGCGCTAATAATGAAACCGGTGATAAAGAACTTGTAACTCAATTAATTAGCCCTAATGAAAGTCCTCACAAGCTGATTCCTATTTGTACGGTAATTGATGAGAAAAATTCAAAAATCAGCTCTGAAGAAAAAAATTTGCAAAGAGTGCTTCGAAGCTCTCATCGAACCGGAAGTCTACACACTGAACGAAATTCCAACAATTCATCGCCTCAAATGCACAGCAGCTCCCCATCTCCAGCCCCTGTTTTATCAGCGGAATTATCAGAAGGGAAGTTATCAATAAGTAATATACCAAATAGCCCATTGACATCAAACACTGGTTATGATAATGAGAATGTAATTAATTTACCAAGTCCTTCTACATCATCAACATCATCATCCAAAGACATAACTACACATTTAGTAGAAATCCATCCACGTAAAAGAAAATTAAAATCTAAAAACGATGAAGGTAATATAAAAATCCAATCTGGCTGCGTTAATGCTGATAATTCCTCCAGTACACAGGATTGCCATCCGCACGATTTACCTTTTTTGAATGGGTTTCAAATGTTTTTAAATATAAGAAAACAGATATCAAGAAAGTGGAAAAGTTTGTTCTTAGTGAAACCACGGCCTCCACAAGGGTATCAAGACTATCTTATTAACAAACGAGGATACTTACTTTCAAGTCATTTAAAAAAAACATTTTCGCAAATTCCAGAGAACATTTCCCCAAAAATGAGAGACATATTTTTTATACAGGAACGAGAGCGTTTCGAACTCTTTCAACGCCAAACTGTTGAACGAGAGAAATTATGCTTGCATGTTGAACAAGAAATAATTCGTGTTCATTCTAAAGCGGCAAGAAATACTTCTTGTCAATCTGCGCCATTTTCTGTTTGTACACTTATTAAGGACGATGAAGTGTATAACTTGATGCCGTCTGATCAAGACGAAAAAGATAAAAATGTTCGTTATCGATGTAATGGGCGCCTTCTCCTGAGTTGGCTACAGGATGTTGACGATAAGTGGGAAAAAGTAAAAGTAAGTTAATATATATAGAAAAACAAAAAATTATGTTCTGATTTTGTTAGCATACTAACATTTGTTTCCTATAAAAAATTTATTGAAACTAATTTCTATCTGTCCGATACATGCGATTTTGTTGGACGAAACAGCATATTTGTTAAATGAGCACTAACGCTATCGTAACGCATTCGTTCCTCATTTTCTATGTTTGATAATAAGGTTCGTATTGTTTCTGAAAAGAATGTAGTAGGCTAAATATTTTTAACGTTAAACTTGTCGTCGATAAGAGTTTGTTTGAAAAATGTTTAATCGTATCTCAAATTTCGTAAAATTTTCAAGTATGCGCGCATATTGTGTTGCCGTGCTATTATATGTACATATATGTATAAATAATACGAATTTTCATAAGGACTACAAATATTTTATTTGATCAGTTATATGTATCTCTAAATACATTGCGTGTTCTGATTGTTAGGGTTATTTAAAAATTAAGTATGTTCATGAAGGTGTATAAAAAAAATAAGAATTATGAAAATCTTAATTATTAGAAATTTCGCATTTCTTGGTAAAATCATAATGGTAAAAAATCAGACACATGATAAGTAATAATGATTCAATCATATATTATTTATTAAATAGATCATTTAGGCATACTACTGTGTTCCACAAGTGGATTTTGTTATAAAATGAAAAATGTTTATTAAGTAATATCAATCAATTTGATCCCCTTCGAAGTATTCCCCCTTTGATACAATGTACTTATGCCAACGTTTTTTCAATTCTTCGAAGCATGTCCAAAAGTCGTTTCCCGATATAGCCTTCATCATGGTAAAAAATCAGACGCATGATAAGTAATAATGATTCAATCATATAAAGTGTGCATGCATGTGTGTTCAACTGCTGACAAACAATAAGTTGCTGTAAATGGTGTAACTGTCATATTAAACCGTTTTTATTTTTATCTCTACGGTAACAAGCAAACCGGTTTGAAACGTATACATGAATATATGTTTGTGTGAATTAGTGTATTTTGCTTATTTGCCTGACATTAACGTGCATGTCCACAAATTCTGCTCACATTTATTGATTCGAGTGGCAGAATTGCAATATGGCGAAGGTTGAATTTGGCTGTCAACGAGTCATGCATGCTCAAAATTTGCATCTTCGGCCAAAGAGCGCAATAGTGAAACATTGCGTACACGTCTGCCCCTCGCAGATATTTTTGTGCTGTGGCATCACAGTGCACATGCATACAAACTGCTTTTCCTCATGCGCAAACCAAACTTTTGCATGATGCACACACACACACACACACACACACACACACACACACACACACACAAATTTAGAAACATTTTGAAGTGTGTCTAAAAAAAAATAATTTTCAAGAAACCAGCTGGTAGCCGAACTGTTTGCATGTATTAGTGTGGTATTCGGATATTGCATGCTTGCATTTTTCCGACAGCGAAACACAAAGTGTCGATTTCTGTCTTTGTACTTTTTAAAGTGCATGTTTAAATTTATATTGTAATTTGTGCGAAAATTAGACGCCAATAACGAGAATTATAACAAATACGCTCTGAATTGTATCTTTCACCGAATCGTCAGTTTTGAAAATTCATATGTATTAGTTTTCTATAATGGACTATACAGGTTGCATTTTGAAACTATCGTTATCTCTTGCAGGCCACGATTCCTTGCACTGATTGTGAGAACGTTTATGCTGAAAAATGTCAAATACTATTATGGTGCTACCAGATTTTAGCATTGACAATAACGAAGGAAATTCCCGAAATATAAATAGTGATCCTCGTATTAAGCTGAATCCATGTTCTTACGAAAGTGAAGCGTTGTCATTTGCCTTTTTTTTTTGATATATCTGTAATTGAAGTGTTCATACATTGATACTAG
>JXOS01006235.1:0-10357 GCA_001015075.1 Cirrula hians
TATGGGATGATATAATTGATTATATAACCAAGAAATCTTTGTATGTGAATCATTTTTTTAATCGTGATCAATTAAAATATTCGAATTTTCATTGCTATAGCACGCAATGGAAAAATGTGGACCCTTTACACCAGAAACATTTTTGAAAGCGCAAGTTTTTTTGTATAATTGGCAATAACCTCCTCGTAAAGATTTTGATCCAAGCTGGCAGTGCCAACATTCCAACGACTTACAGTTTGGCGTTTGTAGTGCGTAGATAGCGTTGACATATCGGTCAGAATAACTAGACAGTTCAGCGCTAGTACGGTTTACAGCTCCTATCATTGGTAGAACGGGAATCAAACACTTTACGAGTAAATTTAACCTGATCCATACAAACAATATGACCTAGTTAACATAACCATTCGAAGTAAATACGTTATTCATGTACAAAATTCCTTAGACAAATACCAAGATAACGTTCCCAAACACAGATATACTCCCAGTAACTCAGTGATCTGTGCCGCACAAGTACCGGTGCAGTCCGCTGAAATGTCTACCTCTGATATAATGAGCTGTTCAATTACCACTTAGCTGGAGTTTTCGAACAAGATTGTTTTATTGTTTACATCCCATTGACCTTGAGTTGAAATTTTTAAAAATATTAAAGTGTGCAATTGAAAAAGGAAAATGTACAGCGAAAACCAAATTTCATCACTCCACAATAATGCATCCGCATTGTTGAAAATTAACTAGACTGTGCTGGCATTGTCATGTCATGTTTTGTGAAATGAAAATGGCAACAAATTTGCGACACAAACAATGCAGCTATGTTGACAATGCATGACACATGATGTGTGATACTATTTTGCATTTCAATGCCTCTTTTTTTTAACAATTAATGAAATCCTCCATGTGCACTGTTTGCCATAATTATTTGCAGACGGTAAAATGATTTGAACAGTGAATGTCATGTTTTTGAATGAAGAAATTTGTAAAAAATATTCGTTTTGTCAACGGTGTCTAGCTGATTTAGCTGACATCAATACAATAACAATCTATCAGCTGAATTTCACTGTATAGATTAATATACATTTGCAATGTGTGTAGAACAAGCAATTAATGTAGCGAGTTAATGTTCTTGTGAGTACCTTACATTCACCGAATTTCACTCATAAGTCATAGACTGAGGGTATTATGGGTTTATGCCAAGCCTGTATTTCATAGAACTTAACAAGTCCAACTATATATTTCTCTATAAAAAATAATGCTTAATATCAATGTCCGATTGTCCACGATAACTTGAATCACCTAGTGTAACGATATTCGGTTTGAAAATATATTTAGTGAAACGCCAGATCGAGTTCATGAAAGGGCTTAATCGGTAAATATGTTTCAATGTTTACCTCCAATTTTTTTAATGCATGCTACTTAATTTAGCATAAAAGGTATGCGTCATTGCCATCACATTGTAAAATTTCAGCAAAATTATTCAATAATTGCGGGTACCGCCCATAGACCATTTTCTTTCGACTTCACAGAAATCAATAAAAATCCGGGTAATTCATTGCAAGCTATTGAAATTTGGTATTGTAGTATTTGGATTAGTGCCAGGACATTGTTAAATTTCATCAGGCGCGTCATTGCATGCTACTGCAATTTGGTATGGAAACATTTTTTAGGTAATGCCATAATATTGTACAATTTGAGCATAGTCCGTCTATAGTTTCTTAAACTTAAGTACCAGGTATTTCATGACGACTGAAATTTGATAATTATACATTTTTCCTATATTGTCATATTATTCTACGATATGAACAAGTCTTTAATCTTCGAAGGCTATCATAGGCGTTTTATCACCATTTTGAGTTAAATGAGTAATTCCCCGTTATTTCATCGCAATTTACTAAAATTTGAGATGCTTGTTAAATTTTTTTGCTTTTTGAATTGAATGACGTATGGGTATTATATAGTCACCTTTTGTTTTAATTGTGGGCTATAATCCTATGCGCATTGCATGTCAATACAATTCAGTCATAGACTCGAGGTATTCACAGCAGGTATAAAGTAGCTAAGGTACAGCAATAAACTCGATATAAGATATGTAAACATAATAAGTCTAGACGGACAGTTAGACATCCACGAATCATATTTTTTTGTATATAACTTAAAATCACCTCAAACCCAAATATCATTAAAATGGCATGAAACACTTGTTCCAGAATTTATGCATGTTTTTGAACTCGTTCTGGGTGTATACAACATATTAACCGAATTTCATTACTCTTTCTCAAAAATTACTCAAGCTATTGTGCTCATAGACAGACATACAGATGGACATATGTACAGACAGAGCTGGTATTTACCCTTATGTTTGGATGCTTTGAATGTGTCTCAAAGAAATAAATAGTCGGAAATGATTTTTTCTATGCATTACATACATTGCCCAAGCCTATAAAATGCTCAGTCTTTGACTGTTGGGTATTAAAATGAATTGAATACAATAGCTGCTTACTTACTGAGTTATGAGGTTTATGTTGAGGGTCGTCTTGAAATAGCGAACACAACAAAAGTGGAAAAGTGGAAGTGGAAGTGCTGCCGTTGGTGTCTGCGAGCAGCGCGTAGATATAATTGTCTTTTAAACTTGCGTCTTAGAATCACGCATTTAACTATTATTATAGATGTGGAAACTTTCCGAACATCAAAACGATCAAAGATTAAGTCGGGGGCACTATTTAATTTAGTGATAAGAGTTTCAATGCCCCACTTTTGTGTGAGCAATTAACTGATTTTGGCTATCTTATTGTGGTCCCACGATCCTGTACCTACGCATATAAACAATTCTTAAAATCCGACTATAAACTTCATATATAGCTACATTTTAATAAGTTTTAGTCAAACATTGCTAGGGATACTCTTCTTAAACTCCCTCACATGGTGATGGACACAAACTTATCACAATCTTGTGCGTCTATCCAATATGACTTAAAAAACTCTAGATTAGAAAAAAGTCAGGAACCAGTTCTGTATTATTTCGATAATCTTGAATTTTAGTTAATATTAACAATTTTAAAATATCAACCAATTTAAGTTCGATATCACAACGATTTTATTGTTAAAGAGGCCGACTTAATAGTTCAGGTACCCGAAATGAGCATTACTTTTCCACCAAAAGCTTAATTTTGTAATGGGTGCATGTCTGTTTTATTCATTTTAACTAATTTATTTAGTTAAAAGGTCGGAGATATTAATTTTTATTTCACAAAAATTAAGATTACCTTAATTCTTTTATGATTATATCGAGGTTCAACTGAATATAAATGTTGTTTGTAAATCTCGTACAATAATAGAACGTATGAAAACAAGGGCAACAGCTTTTTTATCTATCAAAGCTCATCAACCGAAGAAACGACTTTTGCTGTAAAAAGCATACTTAGATTTTATTTGTTTGCTTCTAAACCTTCAATAGAAGAACACGAACTTTAAAATTAATTGCTCCTAGCATTTTCATTTCAAACAAAACACTGAACATGTAGGCTCTGCAGGCGCTCAGGGTATTGCAAAGATGCAAGTCCGTCTGGCACAAATTGTTTACCTTGCCTGCATAGTTACAAAGACAAAAACCGTCACTTCAAAAAAAGATTTTTATTCATTGATCGAAGTGTGGATGAGATTTATCTGAAATTTGGATCGATTCTACCACTATTTGGGAAGTTCGTGGAAAGGGTTTATTGAGGTATATGGAGGAAATGAAAAGTATTTATGGCAAATAATTTGGCTAATAGCCACATTTTGTTTAAATTTTTAAAGGTTTCGTGCATTCAAGTCACTTGAAATTATTGACTGATTTAACTTGCTTAAGCAGTTTCCTTTACAAAATACGCCCAATAATGATTGTTTATATACCAAAAGACTTACCAAGTTCTCGTGAAAGCGAAATGGCAAAAAACAGGTCAGATGGTGAAACGGGCAGATGTACATACATGAATGATATGTTTTTATTCTGTGTATATCTCTCCAAGAATCATTAAGCAGAAAAAGATTATTCCAATGCATATTACTGTGTTCAAAGTAAAGTGAATTTTTAATTAAGATTTGCTTGTTGACGATTCGAGAGTAAAGTGTTTTATTTGTATGTTGGTAATACTATTACTGACAATAGTGCCAAACTGCTTTTGAATGTCAGTATTATTCATACGCTTACTCTTGTATTTTCTATACGATTAATAGGGATTTCGGCGATTTTTCCAATTTCTGATTTTGCTTAGCATTAAATTCGGTTTTCGGAATAAAATTTCGGCTGCGATAATATGCAGGATTGCAAAAGGCCTTCGGAAAATCGACTATGTCACAGAAAAATATTTACAAGTGGTGCAAAGACGTTAAAAAGGCCAAGAACGTGTTGTTGACTTGGAACGCTCTTGCCACTAACGAGCAAAACGTAAGAAGAATCAAATATGGTGCTAGCAAATTGTCATTCGATAATTCGAGATCTTGTTGGTATAACTCGAAATTCAATTGGATCAGTTCAAGCAACTTCAAAGGATCATTTGGTCCTTAGAAAAGTCAAATCTCAATTTCCTCGAAATAATTCCTTAATTTTTCAAAAGAAATTTCATTCATATCGTTCCGTAACCCTCTTATTCATCTTTCTGCTATTTTCCAAACTCAAAAGACCACTCTGGCTTTGAACCTATTGAAGAGATTTGAAGTGTATTGAGGCGAGCTTTGAAAGCGGGAAACGACTTTTTGGGAAGCTTCGTGGAGGGACAATACTTCTTAGGGGATACAATTGATTTGGATGAATAAATAAAGATTTTTGTACTTCAGTAGTATATACTTTGTACAAACTGATTATGTGCCCAATTGATTGCCTGGTGGAAAATTTCAATCTTACATGCCATGTTTTGTTGAAAATGTAATGAAAATTAAACTTGGTTCTATGAATTTTTGATTTTTTTTTGNAGAAAATTAAAATTGGTTCTATGAATTTTTGATTTTTTTCTACTCTAAAGAATTCTATGCAAATTACCACATTTTCGTTGACAAAAATCCACATAAACATGTTTTCATCGCCTTCTTATATGAAGTTGACCTTCGTTTCAAATTTTGTGTACTAGCGGTTACTCGTTCAAATAGATTTTTAATCTTTTGAGAAATGCCGAAAAATTATTTAAAAAATAACTTTTATATCTTATTATATCCAAGGGAACCTTTTACCTTGAAATTGTAAGAATTAAACTTCATTATTTGATTAACAACAAGCGATATTGTTGTTACATCTGCAAGAATAAGATTGTGCTTTTCTTAAAAAATAATTTTGTTGCCTAGGTCAGCAAACTTTTTGCAAATCTTGTGGTTTGCAATTTCTGTGAAATTTGGCATGTCGCAAGTTGTAAGTGAATTTTGTAACTAATCGGTACAAAAAACTTATTCGCCTACTTTCGCAGTGCTGATTTGCACATTTTCCATAAATTAGACTAAGTGAGTGGAGATTTGGATATACTGCTTAGTTGAGTACCCTTTTTTATTAAGTTTGCATAAATTTAACGAAATTCTATCACGAAAGCAAGACTGTTAATAAAAACAATGAAAATGAAAAGGGTATAACGGATAATGTGTATTAAATTGTTTGTGGTTTGCGAAATGCTTGCAGCTATTTGTTCACGAATTGCGCTAAAGTGGTGTAATAATAATATCAATGTAAGGACATCTGCATTATACCACTCTCCCGATATTTATCAAAATTTAAATAAAACACTACATAATTATTTATTTTTACTTAATAAGAGCAGAACACGGGCTGCCTAGAAAAATATGTCACTAAAACAGTGAAGATACACCGTTAGGTATGAGTGAAATTAAACATATTTACATATGACTTCTTAAAAATTTTAAACTTTGTTTAGTAATGGTGACAAATATTCATGGAAAAGCATGGCAAAAGTAACACATTGCAACTTGAAGTTTTAAAAATAAATGCATTTAATTTAACAGTAATGAATAGTTTGTTGTTGTTAATGGAAGGAATGGTTCGGGCATAATCGGAATTTTGGTGTTGGAAGATATGCTCCCCATCTCTGCATGCCTGAACAAAACTTTCAATTTAATCAAAGATTTATTTTTTAGTGAAAATGGATTCAAAATCTTTCTTATTATTTCATCAAATAACTCAAAATAAGGTCCATTTCCAAAATGTTAGTATGAGTTACTTTATATACGAATTTTGTAGCATACTTTTGGGAAAAAACATATTTTTCTTGACATGCGGAAACACATTGATCAAATTGGAATCTGCATCCAGTATTGGCTAAANCTTTTTAGCATACTTTTGGGAAAACACATATTTTTCTTGACATGCGGAAACACACATTGATCAAATTGGAATCTGCATCCAGTNTTTTGTAGCATACTTTTGGGAAAAAACATATTTTTCTTGACATGCGGAAACACATTGATCAAATTGGAATCTGCATCCAGTATTGGCTAAATATTACTAAAATACTAAAAAATATTTTATTTAAAGTATTTTGCATTGCAAGTAGCAAGTTGTCTTATCAATTAGGCAATTTCTCGATTAAACATGAACAAAGCTATTCGTTATTTAAAGCCCAGTAATTGATCACACAATTTTCAACTTCCTTATTTGAATCGATGTGCCGCTCAGCCATTGCGTGGCCCATGGATAAAAGAACATGACATTCTTCTCGCCCATTCCGTTCGCCCATTCTGGTCGTTTTTGCTCAATTCATGGCTGACATTGATCATTTGTTGTCGGTAGCATTCTGTATTGCGGGGTTTTATACATTTGCTCTACCACGAGCCCACCGCCCATCACCCATCTCATTCAACCAGCCACACGACAGTGTATTCTTGTCGAACCCAATTGGTTCTGCAAGCTGTACGGTTGTCTCGGATTAATTCATACTTTATTGTGCTTTTTGAGGATTTTGTACACCAATCCATTTTCCATCGCCGGCAATCATTGGATGTACAGCTTATTTTGTATCATATCCTTGGAACAAAATTGCACAAGGGTTTTTTAAGTTTTCCCTTTGGCTTTCATTAAATTCATGTGGCAAACATTACTCAAACATTTAAATCTTTTTCAAAGCTTTTGGAAGGTCAACAATTGTTTATTGTGCAAAATTTAACACATCTGCCATTTACTTGCGTATTGAGACTTCTGTGGTGAGAAACCCGTCGCAATCATTATCCCCGAACCATTAAAATTATGTTTTTTCATGCTATTTCTGATAGAACTCGATCACGCTATGCTTTGATCAGCATTTGACAAGAATTTTCTTTAGATGTGAGATTCTAAAAAAACCACCAAATTTGGGCGGGACAGATGCGCGGCCTTGCACCAATCCGTTGTTAAATTTAAGGTACACAAAATTTAAATTCACCTTTAAAAACAATGAGCCTCCACATTTTGATTCTGCAATATGGAAAAAACAAAAGTTATGTATGCATCTGTGTTTTATATTATTTCTTTTTCAGTGTAGGACAGTAGAGTTAAAACGTTCCAATAAATTAACGTATAAAATTGTCATATTTTTATATCTGGTGATTTTATGAAAAAAAAAGAAACTAGGAATATTTTTGAAGAATACAGTATAAATAGTTTAAATTTTTAATATTATTAAGTTAAGTTCAAATCTGCAAACTACTTACAAACAATATACCAGACAAGGATTATTATGTATCCTCTTATTTTTATTTTATTTGGCAATTTATTTTCATCACCATGCAACGCCCAGCACAAATGAGTTATGGAGGAGAGAATGTTTTTTGCCTTCAACACCTTTCTTTGATGTGACTAAAACATTGTGGAAAGCTTTTATGATGCACACCCGAATTGGTTGGCATCTGACGTTCCAGGAATATTATTTGAGCATGAACTTTTACCTTATTGAACACATTAAGCATGAAATACACATGAATGAGCTATAAAGAATAATTGATAACCCCCGTTTGTGTTACAAAAATTTACAATGAATAGCTTCATTATTCGATGCTGCAACTGGAATGTAATAACAAGTTTTGACGTGACAATTCCATGAGTGAAGCAGAGGTTACCAATGTTACATGTGTCAGGCCTTTTTAACCTTTTCTTTATATGACATTTTCAGTCGGAAATAAAAACGAAAGGAGCAGTAAGCCTCTTATACAATGTAAGCATTTTATTTTGAGCAAATTTAGGTCACCCAGGGGCATGTATTGGTGATAATCACTGGTCATGCTTTTGTTATAAGTTTCTTTATAGAAAAACGTATTTAATTTGAGGATTTGGGGATCTCTGCTCAGATTTCGTTATAGGCAAGCAAGTCTATACAATCAACCAGAATACGTTGAATAGTGCGGAGTATCATTCGACAGATGTAGTGGACAGTTGAACAATTTCGCTAGTAATTCTTAAAAGCAGCACAGTGCGTTGTTCAAGTAGACGATGAAGCTAAACATGTAGATTATGGTAATTCCAGAATCAATCGGTATTCAATGCACATTTATGTTCGAACCCAGGCATAAATAATTTTGATAGCAGATTATAGTTCAAGTTAAGTGGAATGTCAGGCCAGGTTCACTAGTGATGGGAATGAATATTTTAGATATTATCTGAAACATGGTTGTATGTATTACTATGGTTCGTTTAAGAGCGCTGATTATCAGACACTCTTTTATGTAATTTTTTTTTTTCGTTGTTAAGTGATTGCAAGCAATTAGTTTCGACGTGCTGAGATGGACGTTAAATAATCTTGAACAAGCACAAAACTATTACTTAATATTTGAATAACATCGAAAGCTTTGTAATTTGAAATCTGCCCAATTTAAGCGGCATGGTACGCCATGAACATCAAAATGGAAATTGAAGATCAAGCAAGTTTGTCAAGTTAGTTTCAATGAGCGAGTAGTTTAAATAAAAAAGCATGCTCAGCATACGACAACTCACCACTTAGTTCAAGTTAGTGTCACTATAACATTCGTCATATTGGTGGCCAATTTCATTGCCTAGCGCAAATATTATCCATTGCTACTGAGCTGACTAAATTCTGAAAACGTATTTTTCATGTATAATTCCAATAGATACCACAATGGTGTAATATTGATCAAACCTATGTTATAAACCTTCCAAACATATGGTTCGTAAAATTCCTATGTTTTAATTCATTCCAAATGCTTTACCATGCTAGGTCGACTGAAAATTTTAAAGGCTAACACATAGATGGGGCTAATTCTATAAATTCCGTTTTTAGTTAACCCTAACCTGCAATAGACTGGTGTAAAATTTTACAGTTCTCGGTGAAGTATTTTGTGACATATAGCACTCAGAGTGAAGCAACTTGCGTAAGTTTGAAGAAAATGGCTACAAAAGAATATCCTGTCTTGATACTGAATTCGTTATTAGGGAAAAAGTAATTTCGTTGAAGCCAAGACTTGAATTCATAAAAATTTTTCAGACCTTGCGTTAGAGAAATCAACTATTGAGAAGTCGTTTGCTTAATTTAATACAAGCGAAATGAGCACCGAGGATAATACACACAGTAAACGCCCCAAAGATACTGTTACCGACGATAACATTAAAATATTCCACAAAATAATTTTGCATGACCACAAAGTCGAATTGATGGATATAGTTGAGGTTATAAAAGTNACCACAAAGTCGAATTGATGGATATAGTTGAGGTTATAAAAGTTGAAGGCATACGAAAGCTCGGTTCATAGTCAGTGTCGCGTTAGGTCATAATCGACTTAAAACAACAAAGAAATAATGAATCTGAACAGAGTTTTAAGCTGTGGAATCATAATAACATATCCGATTTTACGCATCAATATGTGACGATGGATGCAACATGGCTCCGTCATTTGACACCAGAATAAAAGTAATCGGCATATGAGTGGACTGCACGTGGTTAACAAACTTCAAAGCGTGGAAAGAGAAACAGTCGATTGGCAAGGTTATGGCATCAGTATTTTTGTATTCATACGGCGTTATATACATCAATTACATTGGTGTGGGAAAAACTAATAACAGCCACTTTTATATAGCGTTCTTTGTGCGTTTGAGGGAGAAAATATACCCATTTGACGGAAAAGTACATGCAGCTTTATCAGGATAATGCACCATGTGATCAATTAAGGATTACGATGGGAAAATGGCATGAGGAGAACCTTCGAACTTCTTTCGCATCCACAGTATCGGCCAGTTCTAGCCCACGTGACCTTTTTCATTTCTCATACCACGGTGGAAAGGTAGCTGGAAAGAAATTTTGCGCCTATGAGGAAGTAATCGCCAGGGCTTAATTTAAGCCAAAAAAAACCGTTTTTTAAAAATTGCATAGAAAAATTGGCAGCTATACTCGCTGTATTGCCCTCT
>JXOS01006237.1:0-10948 GCA_001015075.1 Cirrula hians
ATTTAACTAAAAACAGTTACTTAGTTTGGTAAGCATTATGGTATTTGCCCAAGGTGGCATTCGTCAAGAGTACTACTTGCAAATTTCTCTTTATTTGCTGGTCTTGGAATTAGCATTATCGGAATAACAACAATAATTTAGCCATAGTTGCGCAGAGACATCGCTTCAAAATGTAATTGCTGTATGAATAACACTACTCATACGCCATGGCTGACCGCGTACTCAGCGAAAAACTAGCAATACTTCCAATAATAGCTACCAATCATAGACTGGAGGTATCTTAGGTTTGTGCATAGTCTATAATGATAAGAAATATATATTTTCTACAACATGTTTCATCCAGAATTATTCATAATTTGGATGGAACAACTAGCCATTGTACTATTTTAAGTGGAATAGAGGGATACGCATATGATACGTGGAGGGACTGGCAGTTCTGCGNTTCTACAACATGTTTCATCCAGAATTATTCATAATTTGGATGGAACAACTAGCCATTGTACTATTTTAAGTGGAATAGAGGGATACGCATATGATACGTGGAGGGACTGGCAGTTCTGCGTTTCAGCACAATGCGATGAAACATCCGGCTTCAGTGCAAATTTCCGTGAAATCGACAGTAAACTATCTAGGGGAGGTACCTGAAGCTTTGTACCGATTTTACGCAATTGTATAATATGTTATGGCATATGACCAAAAATGGTTCTATTACTATTTCAGTACAATACGATGAAACATTTGGCTTTTGTACGTATTATTGAAAAATCGGAATTAAACGTTCTATGTGGGGTACCCGAAGGATTTTGGTCGTTCACGAACTTGACCTTAATTTTTACAAAATTTGTACAGAAACCATATTTGATGAATCCATCTGAAAGTGTGCTCAAGTTATCAAGGTGATAGTCAAACAGATGGACAGACGTACATCACGCCATCNGCAGAAACCATATTTGATGAATCCATCTGAACGAGTGCTCAAGTTATCAAGGTGATAGCCAAACAGATGGACAGACGTACATCACGCCATCGCTTTTTTTTGATTCTATGAATCCAATCTATATCTCTAATAAACTTAAAGTCGGAACAGATTATTTCTATTAATTATATACTTTGAAGAAACACATAAAACCCGCCGTCATATATGACTGATGGGTATAAAAAGTAGTTTGATCTGAAGATATTATGTACAGCGCAAGAGCTTTAAATTTAATAGCATATTATTGTTAGTACTGTATTTTAAACTTCAGAAACCACAACTAAACCTTTAACCATTCAAAGCTTGTCCAAACCATTTGAGACCATCGAAAGCATTTTTTTGTTGGACTCTTTGAATAACATCTACNTGTACAGCGCAAGAGCTTTAAATTTAATAGCATATTATTGTTAGTACTGTATTTTAAACTTCAGAAACCACAACTAAACCTTTAACCATTCAAAGCTTGTCCAAACCATTTGAGACCATCGAAAGCATTTTTTTGTTGGACTCTTTGAATAACATCTACTTTATTTATAAAACATTAAGATCCTGAGGTAAAAATAGTTTTTTATTGAAATGGGTATTAGATGTAAACTTCGAGACTTTCACCATAGTTGAGTCATTCGTCATTACACCACGCTATGGGCTGCCCAACATTTATTTTTAGCCATAATTTTGCATATATTATGAATGTTAANAAGGGGATTAGATGTAAACTTCGTGACTTTCACCATAGTTGAGTCATTCGTAATTACACCACGCTGTGGGCTGCCCAACATTTTTCAGCCATAATTTTGCATATATTATGAATGTTAATTAATGGTACTCACTTTTTGTCAGAGACATCATCGATGAAAGCGTCGTCCTAGGGCATAAAATGTAGAAATGTAGTAGTGTCAATAGAAGTAGAAACTACCTACAAATATCTTGGAGTTATAGTAGATGATCATCTGAAGTGGCACTGCCATAGTGCCAAAACATGCAGAAACTATGCAATTTGCCTTCGACAGTACCATCTGAGTTTTAGTAACAATCAAATTTCTGTTTGGTTTACGCTATGGCATTGCATTATGGGGGTGTTCTACCCACTGCACCCAAATGGAAAATAGCCAAAATCGCCTACTAAAAATAAAAAAATAAAAATTTGTAAGCGTTGAGAATATTAACAAGGCAATCCTGGTAAACAAACAAGTGATAAATCATGCGCACTCGACACGTCTNTAAAAATTTGTAAGCACTGAGAATATTAACAAGGCAATCCTTGTAAACAAACAAGTGATAAATCATACGCACTCGACACGTCTAAAAACGTTAGGCAGATAAAATATTGCAAAATCGGTTTAGTATGAACACTTTACACTGTACAGTACCGAGACTTTTCAATGATTTATCTGCGAGCCTGTTGAATATAAGCCATGCGTTCAAAAAAAAAAAAAGAAAAACCTTTTTAAGTGACAATGTCTAGAAGGGCAAATTGTATAATGCAATTTGTAATTGAGTAGTTAGTAATCAATACATAGCTTCCGAAATATTTATTTAATGTGANTTGTAATTGAGTAGTTAGTAATCATTACATAGCTTCCGAAATATTTATTTAATGTGAAATCGATTGAAAAATATTTCTTCATCGAATTGAAGAGCTAAAAAATAAATAAAATTAAGTGACATATAGAATACAAAGCAACAATAAAAGTATTCAGATAAATGGATTAAAAATTAATTAAACTATTAAGTTTTATAATAATTATGACAAAGGGAAAAGCTATAATACACGAGTGATAAAATAATAAAGTTGAACATACTGAAACCTGACATGTAACTATTTATTCACTCATCGGACTCAAGGAGGCTAGGAACTTTTGGGGAGTCGGGAATCGCAGCATAGCGAATCGCTTAAAATAANTATCGGACTCTAGGGCGCTAGGAACTTTTGGGGAGTCTGGAATCGCAGCATAGCGAATCGCTTAAAATAATCCTAATGACAGACCATTCATGTCAAAACTTTATGGGGAAAATTGTGAAGTGTCCTTTATTTAACTGTATTTAGTATTTTGACTTACGTTTGCTCTACTTTTTTATAGTTATTTATAATTTAAGAAAAATCGAATATATTTCTTNATTTTTATAGTTATTTATAATTTAAGAAAAATCGAATATATTTCTTTGAATAAAGACAAATTAAGATTTGATTACAAAAATATCAACAACAAAAATAAAACGTATACGTATGTATATAGACCAGAACAAGACATCCACGGATATATTAAATATTTTCAGCTTATTTTAAATAAATAATCTCTATATTTCGGGAGCTGGAAATCAAAGAAAATATCTGAACCATTTTACGAATTGGACCCATTCCTGGCATTGTAGGTATCATGTAAACAAATTCTGTATTCTGTAAAGATGCGGTCGTAAATAAATATTNGCCCATTCCCGGCATTGTAGGTATCATGTAAACAAATTCTGCATTCTGTAAAGATGCGGTCGTAAATAAATATTTTGTAACTGCAGGAACGATCAGTTCATGTAATGTGTAAAATTTGTAAGCCAACTGCACACAAATTTTTACGGTCCAAAAAAAAAAAACAATTTGGAAAGTAACATTCGGCTAAGGCCGACAGTACGATACACGTCGTGGCCAAAATATTTATTGTTCGGATAAAATTTACTCTGAGCTCTCTTTTCGGTGTATTGGACGTATCTCTGATTTTCATCCAGTCATAAATTTTGGTTCGCACATTGATCAATAATAATATTTCGTAGTCCTTAATTAATTTTCTTATCCAAATTCATTCAATATTGCTCATTTATGGTACACTTACTGTATAATTTGATGTTCACGCAATTCACTTACGAAGATTCGGCACACACATTCTAAGTAAAAATTTAAGATCGAAGTTTAATTTGGTTAAGATATGCCAAATATGTTGGGTACATCCAGAAATATGAGCAAGATTGGATGTAGTTGAGAGGTACCCCAATCGCACTGATGTGATCCGAAGAGGGTTTGAGTAATATATCGCCAGAAAAAATTAATGAACTTCAACGAAATATTATTATTCAGTTATCATAATTATTATCTATATGTGCATCAAAAATGCACATTATTGGATGAAATGCAGATATACCTTCAATATACGTATGTGGTCCGGAAAGAGGGCTCTGAGCAAATTTCAATAAAATAATTTTAAATATTTCGAGAGCGACGTGTATATCAATGGCAGCCTATGCCTTACTTGTTTTTCAATATTTAAGTTTAAATTGATTAATTTGAATCGGTTCTCTTATTATTAATGTGAACAAATAGACATTGCCATTGATCAAGTACATGAACATTGCCCTTAGTAGCTTGAGTGCGGTCAACTATACCTAACGACTCATGCGTTCCGCTTAGTGCGCTTGGCATTGCAACTCATACGTCAAAACAGCGTGAAAAGTGGAATTGCACACCAACGACAATATGCTGAAGTAAATGCAGAATACTCACATAGCAAGCAGAATAAAATGTTATCATTGGCAAGAGGCGGCAACCATTGCACATTGCATGCAACACACAACCGACCATTAGTTTTTAATAATTGCTAATTAACATTAAAGTTGCTATAGAGAATAGTTGGGGCGGCACATTTAAGCTCTCATCAATTACAGACACAAGCCATCATTATGAGACCAACTCAATGTTGACGCTTACAGTTATAATCAAATAAATGATAGAAATTAATGTTATACAGTAAGAAAAAATATAAAATAAAGGTACACGATTTTTTGTATTAATTATTATGGGGAAATAAGGTGTATAATTAAAAGTGATGCAAAAATTAAAAATTAATTGCCAATAGGTTTTTTTTTTTTCATGCTTGTTAATACGTCTTAATATTCACATAAGCAAAGCTGTTCCCTAGAATTCTTTGTATTTTTATACTTTTTTTATATTGTCACTGGTTCTACACAAACTAGAGGTTTTGTTAGTGGTTAAATATGGTCTACGTATAACTTAATTCATTGGTGGAAGTCAATGTTCTGCTTGTGAGTTTCGCAAACTTTTATAAAACTTCACTTATTCTGCAACGGACTTAAAAACACAAAAACTACATATTTAACACACAACCTTTGTTGGATGAAGTCGTTGGAATAAAGCTCAAAACCAATCCAGCAGCATAACGTAATAACGCATGAAACAAAATCACAAGAAGAGTAAAACACTAATAAATAAAGATATTCTTGTGGGAGAAAAGATGAAGCGCACGCTGCTGAAGCTTTCTGAATATTCAGTTGCTTAAATTTGTAACTCCACTATGTTCGTGCTGAAAATTTCTGTTTCATTCCCTAAAGAGATAATAATTTTATTCGTATACTTAGAGTGTTGCATAGATAAATATTTCATTAATATATGATCCCTGATCTTTGCTGTTCTTCTTTTATTTAATCTGACATGTACCTACAACAAGCGTTGTTATGCTCAGTACGTCCATCTTAACTGTCCCAAGATGAAATATTATGTATTAGTGGTATTGCCAAACTAAATGTTATACCGAAACTCTTTTAGGATACACATATAGATCAGTTTGTTCTTTTCATTAATACACTTGTAAACCCTGTCAACACGAGGTTATTAACGGTTATTCGAGGTATGTAAACATTCTTGAGTGCAATATACCGATACATAAACACTTTTTCAAACGCATGCAGACGGAAGTGGTTGACACGGACTGAAGTAGAGAAATGTTGTTGATCATGATTTATTAATGATGAAGATGCACAATATAGACTTTTGACCTTTTCTCAGAACATGTGTCTGATTTTGGCTAATAGCTCAATGCCTACAAGTAATTCTGTGTGAAGGAATTTTATCGAAATCATTAAATATTACCTCCTCTGTACCTGATCGATTTTATTTAGACTTTTTGTTAAAACAATGCGCTAGGTTAGGGAACCTTGGAATACACTTTTGTATGCATACAAAGCAAACTGGATATTAGACGGCGCCGAGGCAACAAAGCCTACCCAGCGAGAATGTTTTATTCGTGTATAATGTTACTTGTTCAAAATCAAAATTTTACGAAGTGCACTGATGAGATAAAAGAGATAGCATAAATTNAACTTGTTGAAAATCAAAATTTTACGCACTGATGAGATAAAAGAGATAGCATAAATTAGTGTCCTAGTTTTCGGATATCAAGACTTGACCGAGTCAAAGTTTGCATGGTCGTAGGTAAAAATCTGAAAACAAAGAATTTAAATTTAGTACTACTGAACTGATCGTAAGTAATACAAAGCCACAGCTAATTCTCATTAAAAATTCGGCAAATGATTTCCGTGATGTAGCTCTATATAAAGAACATTTCCGCCCGATTTCATTTGAAATCAACGATGAAATGAATTTGGCGAAAAAATCCAATCTGTGGAAAAATAGAGTGTAATATATGGCCTTATATAGGTGAACTTCTAGTTACACTACGGGTTTCAACCATACGAGAGTAGGTTACCACTCAAAAGCCACCAATTCTTAGCTGCATGCCGCCAAATTAACAGAAAAAATGACTATATTGAAACTTCAAAATAGAATCTATTTATGCTTAGGAGGATTTACTCCCTGTGCTTATTAGGAATTTCTTCAATGTCCTTTGAAGAAATGTCAACGAACTCTTTAATGTTGTTAACTTTTCGATAACACCTATTGAATGGAGAAGGATTATATTGTTTATAATTGCTAATTTTTTTTTTTATGATCTAAATGTTTATTGTAATTTTAATTTTGATCTTTAAATATTCGTTAGTTTATGTAAGCAAATTTTAGTTGTAAATAATTAAATAAAAAAAAATAAATGTATGTGGTTATTAAATTAATATTTTTTATCATTTACAGTTAAGATTACATTGAGATTTCTACGAAATGGTAATTCATCTAAGGAGAAAAAGAAAACTAATGGAAAAATATACATATATGTTGAGCAACATCTCACTTAACGATATGGCCACGTCGTTCTAAGCTGCAGTACAAACTCGAACATCAGAAGGGGAACTGTTCAAATTTGTTGTATTTTAAAATTATATTGGATCGGAAATTCTCAAAATGAAATGTTACAGCTTGAAAACCCAAACAAATTTCTCTTTTCTTATTATTAAAACCAGGTTTTTTTTGGAGATCATAAGTATGCCGGGGCTACCGCAACTTTCATCCCATCATGCCCATTATTTAAATACATCTTGACTATATTAATCTCTACTAAATAATGAAATTTCGTTGAATTCGAATAGTGTTTGCGGCTTATGTTACTAATAAAGATAACCATTTTGTTAGCCCTTTTCGGACTACATAGGTGCGCTTGAGAGATCTATGTTTTTAGTTCAATTTTGCCAAATTTGGTACATAAATGGAGTATATTGATACCACTAAATAACGGAATGTATGTAATTAAATATGCTTGGAACCCTGTTTTCGTATCCTATAGGTGTGCCGGTGGTACTTTTGACTATCAACTAATTCCGCCCATTTGTGGTACTTACTACAGAGTTCAAAAAGTAAAGTGCATTTTCAAACTACCTTCCTAACGAATCGAAAGCAATAGTTTTATGTTGGTAATACTCTAAGTGATATATGTACCACATTTTAGTGCAATGTCATTATTAGTTATATGGTTACGTTTGTGTTTTCTATTTTAAAATTTCCGATTTTGCTGAGCAAAGAAGAAGAAACAGAACGTGTTGATGGCTCTGANTGAAAAAAAAGTGATTTTGGCAATTTTAAAATTTCCGATTTTGCTGAGCAAAGAAGAAGAAACAGAACGTGTTGATGACTCTGAAGGCTCCAGACGACCATATACGACAACTGATGAACAACATGTAAGGAAATTCACAATACTAGACATTGGATCAGTTCAAACAATTTTGAAGTATGATATGAGTTTTAGAAAAGTAAATCTCGTTTTGTCCCAAAAACACCGAATTCCATCAAAATAATTTGCGACTTTTTCGCAATTACACTTATATCGTTCCGCAACCCCATTACTCATCTGACTTGGCAGACGGAGACACCGCTTTTAATCGATTTAACTGATTCAACATGAATCGCTGCTCGCTTTGTAGGCCCGGAAACGACTTTTTGGCATGCTTCGAGGAATTGATAGAACGTTGGCATTAGTGCATTATATCACACGGGGAATCCTTCGAAGGGGATGACATTGATTAAGTTGAATAAATAAAGATTTCTCCTTTTATAAAAAAAATTTCCTTACACAGCATTGATTATTTTTATATCCACTAAATAATGAAAATATTTCGAATTTAATTTATGTATGTGGGTAATTTTGCTTGAAACCGCCTTTTTGGAGATGGGACCTGCTGGTAGTACCTGCGCGGAACACGATAAGATGCTTCGATAATCAGTTCAATTACGAAATTTTATTGCAAATAATATCCACTAAATGTGGACATGTTCACTTCATAACGAAATTTCGTCGAGTTTGAATAGAGTATGTGGCTAATTNATTTTTGGAGATGGGACCTGCTGGTGGTACCTGCGCGGAACACGATAAGATGCTTCGGTAATCAGTTCAATTACGAAATTTTATTGTAAATTATATCGACTAAATGTTGACATGTCCACTTCAGAACGAAATATCGTCGAGTTTGAATAGAGTATGTGGCTAATTTAATTTAAAACCTAACCTAATTATATTGAAATATATAAATTCTTCCGCAGGCGGTGGATCTTAGTCTCCAATTTTTTTAAAGCAGGTGTACTGGAGGTACCCGAAATATTAATTCAATTATTACTGAATTCAAACTTCGATCTAAGAACATCTTTACGAGATTTATTTACGGACGGAAGGACAGATATGGCTTGACCAATTCCTGTGGTGATGCTGATTATATCGGTTTATATTTTGAGTCTCCGATCAATCGTTCTGGGTGTTACAAACGTACCACCAAAACTAATATACACTTTGCCAATTTCATTGGCCACGTGTATAAAAATGCTGCATTGATTTTTTTTGCTCCGAGCACACGGTCTGCATAATAACGACAAGCTAAGGACNGCTGCAATGATTTTTTTTGCTCCGACCACACGGTCTGCATAATAACGACAAGCTAAGGACTGAAACCAGGACACAAACACTACAATGTAATTGGAAAAGTGTTTATTAGCATTAACGGCACGTGTATTACATATTATAACGTAGAACGAGGCCTATCAAAATGAATACGGATGTAATCAGCATCACAATATGACCCATTCATGTCCGTCCGTAAGCAAACACAAGAAAGAAGAAATTGAGCTAGAGTTACGAAATTCGGTACACACGTTCCAGAAAAAATTTAGATCGAAGTTGAAATTTGTCTAAGATTCGACCAATATTTTGGGGACCTCTTCTATATGGTTCCAATAGATATTGAAGTGCTGAATTATAAACAGTAACCATTTAAATTTGGGAAAATTTCTGAATTGAATGAATTTAAATATAGTGAATATGGGTTGAAACAATGAGCAAGAGTGGATGAAATTCACAGGATCTCCCAGTACACAAACCCGAAATTGGGNGAATGAGAAAGAGTGGATGAAATTCAGAGGATCTCCCAGTACACAAACCCGAAATTGGGGTTGGAGGCAAATTTGGCGAGAATGTTGAATGAAGTATAACCATATTTTATGATTGAGTTATCATAATTATGATAAATGTGTGTTTCAAAAATACACATGCTTAAATGAAACACAGAGATACCGCCAATACACCTATGCAGTTCAAAAAGAGGGCTCTGAGCAAGCAATTATTCTGAATATTTTGGTAACGACGTCTATCTCACTATCGGCCTAGGCTGACTGTTACATTCTTACTTGTTCAACATTTAAAATTAATGTTAAAGAAGTAAGCAAAACTTTTAGCAGATTATGTAGATATATCCTTTTGGTACTCCTGAATAATTTTCACTAAGGGTCAGGTTGCTGAATTTTGCAGCCACGGTTAAGACTAGAAATTTAAATTGAATAATTCCAACGTGATGTATATAACAAAGTTCGAACCAGAAATGTCCATATGTAAGAGCTGGCAAGATGAAATGCCTGATGGATAATGTTGAAGGCAAAACTACCTAACCAAACTACAACATAACACATTGCCAATTATTAAATTGAGTGTGCTTTAATAACCAAGTGGTACAATTTCTTTTTTATATAATTTTACATTTGCATTTTTAATTTCAGTTACGTCCGGCAAGCACCAGCTTTTCACATCAAGAATACCAAAATTTGATTGAAATTTCCAGATGAATTGTTTCAAACAGAATTTAACTAAAATTTAGTAGGCGCGTTGCAAACAACCCACGCGCACATAGCAATTAGCCATATAAACTGCATGATAGTGTTGACAATCGCATGCAACAATTTACAAAATCACTTTCATCAATGTTTGATATTAGTACTTTGTCAAAACATTTCTATACCCTTCATTTTTAGAGCATATTAAGTCGGCTACAACAATAGTAACTAGTCGCCGTAATGTCGGAATACCCATTTCAATATATACAAATATGTCACCAAAGTAATTAATATGGCAGTGTCTATCGATTTGNTAGTAACTAGTCGCCGTAATGTCGGAATACCCATTACAATATATACAAATATGTCACCCAAGTAATTAATATGGCAGTGTCTATCGATTTGTTTGTTTCTTTGTCTGNCTTTCTTTGTCTATCTGGCTTTCTGTGTGTGTGTGTGTGTGTGTCTGTTTGTATGTCTGTGCATGTTTTTGTCCGTCTGTCTGCTTTTCGGATCATATATTTGTCAATATGATTGTCTGTTATTCAGTTTTTATAGCTGAAAACCTGCGTGTCGGGTTGTACTCACTTAAACACGTATCCTGTGTCCGTACTCCTTAAAACACATATCGTTTCCCCGAAGGCACCCTGGGTCCTGGGTTAGCAAAAATTCATTGCTACATAGCCTTAGGGAGACAGTTGTCTCAATTTGTA
>JXOS01006263.1:16464-33071 GCA_001015075.1 Cirrula hians
AAAAAAAAAAAAAAAAAAAAAAAAACGATTAACTTAAATGTTCGAAAGGTAAATAATTTCAACTGAAATGAATTTTGACTTGAAGCTCTGGCTCTGGTAGATAGCCGAAGCTACAGACCGATATTGTGGAAATTCGCAATTAGCAATTTCAAATTTCAGAGTTTGACGATGAACAAACATATGAACTTTATTTAAACTTGTAAGGGCGATACCCAAATGATGAATCTATTTTTATGAAAATGTGTTTTACGTCGACAACAAACCATAACATAAAGTAAAATAAATGGATGTTATAGTCGGTCCAAACCGACTACGAAATAAGTCATTCTCTTATGGAATCATAAATCTTTGCAGCAATATCAAAATCCAATTCGATCCGATAAGTTGAGTCATAACAGGTTAACCTCGCGAAGACATCTGTGACATTTAACCGATTTCAGTCAAATCGAAAAATGTTTGAGGAACGTAAACATAACTTTCATCCCATTCGAACTATTCCCTTTCTGATACAATGCATTTATTCCAAAATTTTTTCCATGCCTCGAAGCATGGTCAAAGGTTGTTTAGCCTTCAAAGCGCGCAACTACGATTCAAAACGGTGTCCTCAGAGCGGTCTTTTGTGTTTGTAAGCTAGCCAAAAGTAAGAAGGAGCTAAGTCAGGTTAATCAGATTGATTATGAATGTCATTTTAGGCGATAAACTCACGAATTACTTCGAGGAAATTTAGTGTTATTGGCTCCGAATAGAATTTGACTTTTTAAGGTCCAAATGATCCTTCGAAATTGTTTGAACTGATTGGAATGCCAACTATATTGGCGATTTTTGAGTACCAATTACATGATTTTCCTTAAATATTGTTCATCAGCTGACGTTGAAGGTCGCCTGGAGCGTTCCAAAACACCAAGACGTTCTCTACCTTCGTTGAAGTATTTGTTGTACTTATAAAAATGTTTCTGTGACAAATTCAATTCGCCGAAGACCCACTGCAACATTTTGCAGGTTTCCGCAGCTGAAATTTTAATAACACTTTTTCGGTCAGCAAAATGAGATATTCTAAAAATCGCCAAAATCAGTTTTAGTGGAAAACACTAGCGTAACCATATGACTAATAATGACATTCAAATAAAATTTGGCACAGATGTCACTATGAGAATAACCAACATAAATATAACACTCGTTTGCATATAACAATAACATCGTATAAATAAAAAATTTACTATAATTTTAGATCAGAGTAGTAAATTCCATATTTCAGTAGCATGCCATGGCTTTTTATGCTAACTTCCATGAAATCGGGAGTAAACGTTTTATGGAAGGTATCCAAAAATATAAACGGATTTCAGTCAAATTTTTCAATGTTGTGTAAAGAACCCAAAAATGATTCCATATCAAGCTTCAATACAAAGCGATGAAACACTTGGCTTTCATGCTAATCTCCTTAAAGTACTGAGGAAATACTCTATGGGAGTTATCCGAAGTTATGCACCGAATTCGTTCTTTTGCTGGTCGTGGCCATGACCCGAAACTTCTTCGTTAATAAATTTAAGCAGCATGTAATCAAAATGAATTGATTTCCGTGAAATTGGGAGTTACCCAAAATTATGCACGGATTTTACTTAAATCTTGCTTTGTCAGGGCCATGAGCTGAAAATGCTTCCATATCAAAATTTTAATAACATTCAACGAAATGCCTGGCTTTCAATTAAGTTTCAGTGAATTTGGATCTTTAAGTTGTTCCTAATGACCTATAGACTAAAGTGCTTTGCATTCATTTCAGGAAAGCCATTCACTCTTTTCATCACAATCTGGTGCTGACGGGGATGATCGTGATTAGGTACGCTCCATCTATTTAGCCATGCCTCATATCCTATAAAATAGCCCGATAACAACAAGATTTATTGAATGGTGTATTGGGTTCCATCTATTGTATCAGTTATGCAGAACTTCGGGCCAATCCACCTCATATTTTATAGAAAATTTCAAAGGTCAATAGAATCCTCGGGCAATCCCAGGTTACGAGAGGTAGAAATAGCGTTGCGGCCGAGGAACGCCATGATTGATATCAACAATTTAGTATAATTAGATGGTGCTTCCAAATTGAAACTGAAGAGCTTTTCTCGCAGAGACGTCAAAGACTTATTTCCTCATTGTCCCCTGCATGGAACAAAGTGAATACCTTGAACGGAAAAGAGGCCAACTGCCAACTGACTTGAAAAAATTTCAAAAGTATGGTCAAGCAGTTGTTCGAGATTATATCTTCTTATTTCTTCTGAAGAGGAATACGAACTCATGAGCAAGATTTTTTTTTTTGGCAAGATTTCTTCTTGGAACATGCAGTATCATCAGCGAACATATGCATGTTCTCAACTTTTTCATGTCGACTAACGTTCATGAAGTTTATTAAGTTTTTTAAGTCAATCTAGGGCGAAAAACAAATATACGTCGTGGCCAAATTTTTATTTACAGAGATTTCACAAAATAGAATGGTTGAGCTTGAGTTGAATCCAAAAAAATTTTGTTTGTAATTATTAAAAATAACTATTTGCATACCGAAAAGATATACGCGAGGTACCTCTGATTTTCATCCAATCAAATTTTTGACCCATTTTTGGTACACACATTGATAATATTTATGTCTACTCAACAATGAAATTTCGTTAAAATTGATTTATGCCTGTGGGTGATATGGCGTAAAACCATCTTTTTGCACAAGATAGTATTGGAGGTACCTATGATGTTCATCGAATCTTGGTTATTTCTAGAATACACATTTATGAAGTCCATTTCGATTCAATTACAATTTCGTTGAATTAAATTAATAACTATGCCTAATTTTGCGTAACACCCGATATTGGGGACACTTCGGTAAACTGGATGTACATCTGATTTCCATCCAACCATGTGCATTGTGGGATTATGATTAGATGCTCTGCTCGACAACAAAAAATATAAATTCTTACGGATGTCTTCGAATCGATCGACGTCAATCATCCAAATTCAAATTATCTTCAAATCATCATAAAAGCATCGAAATATTACAAAAATATCGAGTTTTAGTAACTTCCAATGAAACAACTGGCATTTTCCTCTTAAATAATACCTTGGAAGTAACGGCTAATAGAAATTTTCCTATCGTACCATTGCATACAAACGTCAAAGGAACTAATTTCCGTAACAAATGCCGTGTGGAAGGTATCCGAAGTTATAGAGTGATTTCGCTTAAACTGCACAATGTTATGGTGGTAACCTAAACATGATTTTATACCATTGCAATTTGAGTGCAATGTGGTGAAATACTTGTCCTCGATGCTTACTGCCAGAAATCGAGAGTAATCGTTCTATGGGAGATATACGTAGTTATGGACTCATTTAGCACGTTCACGAACTTGATCTTACTTTTTACAAAATATGTTTCGGAACCAAATTTCTTCCACAATTCCAACTAATCTGAATTGCCGTGTCACTTATTTGCAGGCATACTTTTACTCTCAGCATTTAGTCAAATTTTAAACGATTTAACACAATTGAGAGTCATCAGTTTCTTTCTCAAATTTTGTATAATGTTGTTTAATCTTTAAACACAAAAGCTGATTCAATTTAACACTCTAAGCAAATCCGTTGGCAATTTGCATTGAAACAGTGTATCAGAAAAATAAAGACAGTGTTGCCAACTTAGCAACAAAAAATGTTTTAAAAAGTTTGAATTTTGCCTATGGCATTTGGTTTTTATGCATTAAATTCAATTAAGTTATTTTATAGCTAAACTCAAAAAGCATTCGTATATCCGAGCCATTTGTGCAATTGCGGGTACAATTAATTCCGGCATTAGGCAGCACTTGCGCAGCATTTAATTGTAGGCTTCGCCGTACATGTATCAGAAAATAGATTCGAAGAAAAAAATCCAAGCAAATAATGCTCTCTTGTACTGCTATTTCAATACGAATTGTTGTGGAAAAGTATGCGAAGCAGCTACAAAAAAAAAAATACAGTTTTCCGACTGCTTTTTTAATTTCCCGTTACAACATGACATCATTCTGCTTTCGCTTCCCTTCGTGCATTGTGCACGCAAGGCAGCCTTAAACGTCGCTGAACTTGGAGTACAGTACGCCTTGCCAAACCGAAAATGCTTTAGTAGCAATTTTTTATGCACGTCGCCAATGAAATGGGCTAAATGTAGGTATATTAGTTTCGGTCTTACGTTTGTAACAGCCAGCTCAAGTGTTCAGTGACCTATCATGATTTATACCGCGCTGAGCAGCTATAAGATTTGGGATTCATCTAGCAATATCCGTCCGTCCGTAAGCAAATCCTGAAAAAACGGACTTGACACACATGTTCTCTGGAACAAAATATGAAACCGATTGAGTGTCATTAAAAATCGAAGTGATTAGAGAAAAATCAGATTTTCCTATATGGTTGGAATTGAGGGTGTTCAGCTAATGTAGACAGAAAACTATATCAGATTCAACGAAATTTGATATTTCAGGGATCATAAATATGATAATTGTGAGTACCAAGAGTAGGCATGATTGAATGATAATTAGGAGTACCTCCATTTTGGTAGCTTCAATTTGGGCCAAAGCAAGAGTTTTCAGCAAATTGCGCTAGAAACATAAATCAAATTTTCCGTAATGTCATTTTTGAGATTTCTGTAACAAAAACGGGTTGGATGGGGTGAAAATCTGGGATAGCTCTTGAATGCCTTTTAGGTCGCATCGCTTTTGATTAATTAGAAATAAAGTATAGTGTTGGCTGTCAAGCTGAATCGAATGAAGAAACGTCGCGTATCTGACTGTCGACCTAAGCTGACTCTAACTACCTAACATGTTTTTGCTTTTTCTTTTTTACTATTTCATTTTTGAATTTTTTTTTTGCGGTTTGCATAACGGAAACTGCGCTGCTTGCTGGTCGATTAAAATCAGCATTTGGAAATGTTAAATTTTAGCGCAAAACTGCCGCTGCAACTACATAAAAGCTCCAGCGACAGCAGCGCCGCCAACAACAAAGCCAAACAAATTCAAAGGCGCAAGTAACGACGTGACTAATGAAAATAAATTTTCTTGTTTTAAAGCCATTATTTAGTACTCTGGGCGCTATTTGTTGCTGCTTTGCAGTTACTGGGGTTAAACTAATCTGTGACCGCTGCCCGCAAGGCAGCAACTAATACAACAACAAACGCTGCTAAACGAGCACACGAAGCGAAAAGAACGCGTGCCCAATACAGCAACAACGGCATGTACCCGCGCAAGTACAGCAACAGTCTGTTAGCTGCCGCCATTCAAAATGCACTGCAAGCCAGCTACACCCGCACACGCTCACACAAACTGCGCTGTGCATTGAATGGTAATTGCCACACAATACCAAATGATTGCTTGCCATCACGTCCACATGTGCATAACATGACTGGAGCGTATGTATCTTCGAAAATGCTAGTTGCTATCTTGTACCTTGCATAATAAAAATCAGCACTGCAACGTTGCCAGCAGAATGCAAAACAACATGTCCATTTTCATTCATAAAACCATTTGTGTGTGCTGCTCAGTCATCGGGCAAAGGCCATCTGAAATTACACTTACGCATGAATAGCGTTGCATGCCAGCGGCTCTCCTTGCCGTCCAAAAAATTTGCCTTAACAGCTAATTTCAAACAGCACATATATGCACACCACCAATATGGCCGCTGCGTTTTGCACATACAGGGTCCTACCAATATGTGCCAAGCACAGTATTCTCCAAACGATTCTGTCAAACGAGACTACAATTTTGCAGCCACACTACAAAATATCCATCAGTCCAATGGAATGATTTTATACAACTTATTTATTTGAAAAAAATCCACTTCTATTATACATCAATTTCATAGAAATTTGGGGAAATTTTCCATGGGAACTTGCACCAGAAATTCCCTAGAAGGTACACCTCTAATATCCAACAAGCTTCTGAAACCATATTTCATCACCAATTGCTTGCTAGAATTGGGTCTGGAAGGTTCCCAATTTAAATCATATTAAACAATTATACTGAGTTTTATTCAAAGTCCATTATTTTTTTGGGTTGAGGCACAGGAAATACTGAGCCCATTACATCCATTTTCCGAGTGTTTCTTAAGAAACTCCAGCAGCCCCTAAGACTCAATTGCATACATCACAAGAAATATATAAAAAACGGCTAGAACCGACTTTATAATACCGATCAGTCATCGTTTCGTGACTCTGTCGTTAAAGAATACCAAATTTCAGTAATTTCAGTTGAAACTATTATTTACTCATTTAAGTAAAATCGGGAATACAACACCTATGCGCCTATCCAAAATTATAAAATGATTGCGTTCATATTGTTAAATAATATGGCAATAACGTAAAAAGGCCTCAGTAAAAAATGTTATTAGCATGCGATGAAGGACGAGCCTTTGAAGGTAATTTCCGTGAATCTGGGAGTAAATATTTTATGGAATGTACGTGAAGTTTTAGACTAATTTTGCTCAAATTGTTCAATATTATTGCAAAAGCTCAATACCGTATCCATTCCAAATATTAATACCATGCGAAGAAACAACTCGGCTGTATGCTTATTTACGTAGAATTGTGAGCAAAACTAATTATGGGAAGTATCCGAAATTATAGAGCGATTTGGCGAAGACTGTGGAATATTATAGCAATAATAGAAAAAACGCTAGCATACAAAAATGTTATTACAATGCGACGAAATACCTGGCTTTTACGCCAATTTTCGCGGAATTGTGAGTAAACGTTCAATGGGAGATACCCGAAGTTTTTGATGGATTTTTTCCCCTTTTTTTAAGTTGTTTCTTTAAGTCAATTCATACAAATTAGTAGGACATACGTTAAATGCAAATCCCATTTGCCAATGAGGTTTCCCAGGTATTGTTGGGATCTGAACAAAGTTCGAGCATGGCTACATGATTTTCTTATTGAGGGAGGATTCAAACTTTGGTATATCCTTGTTTCCATGAGGAACGGACGGATAGATCTGTTTGAGAAAGAGTTAGCAAAAGTTGACTTCGAACGACTCGGCAAAGAATTTTTATTTTTTCACTCCTGGGAAAGCAGTTTTTGAAATTCTGGACCAATCGCATTTTTATAGGCTTCCTAGAAGAGAATGAATGATTCATTAAACTGACAGACTTGAACTTCAATTAAGAAACGATATGTCATTAAAGACGTTGTCTTGAAGTTCTTAGGCATATGCTATATATCAATACCATGAATACGATGTTATAAACAGTTTTTTCTCGTTCTGGAATTACAGCTTACTTTTTCTGATGTTAACTATATGTACGATAACTCAGACCGAAACTGTTAAAGTCATCACGTCAGAATTGAGACGGTACCTGAAAACACAGCAGTTAGTAGAAAAATGGTTGATGACGTCCTGCAATAGTTTGTAATGCGATTTCCTAAAAAAAATCATTATGTTGGACCACATAGGTGACGAAAGTATATATAATTTTCATTGAATTTTTCCAGGTACTGCAGATAATTTTTTTTTTTTTTAATCTCAATTATGATTCACATTTAACTGTTATTTTCTAACAACATGACATAAACGTCTGGTTTTCGACCACAATATTTCTCTGCCGATAACTCTGACTTGAATTAAGATACTTTTTATCTTGCGAAGAAGTTTTAAAAATCTGAATTTAATGATAAATGAATTTAATGAATTTAATGAGTACAAATATTTTTTGATAATTTTGCCAACCTTGAAATTATAGTTACACAGGAGTTATCCGAAACATGCGTCCGGTGACACCAAAAGTTTAAATTCGATTTAAAAATCTTGCAAATTTTAAATTTGCTTTGAAAATCTTGCGCATTTTTATAGTCACTGGTGAAATTATATGTTTCTGCAAAGGATGTAAGGCATAGAAATAATCGTTTCGGACTAAACGTTTCTTGGCGACATATTCTTAGAATCAATAAAAAAATTCGATTGGCCGATAACTGTCAGTCACCTTGATAACTTGAGTACATTTTGAGATAACCCATGAAATACGGTTTCTGTAAAGAATTTGTAAAAAATAAGGTCAAGTTCCCGACTGGGCGAAAGTGGTGCACAACTTCGGGTACCTCCCATATAACTTTTACTGTCGTTTTCACGAAAATTTTTTCAAATTTTTTTTTTTTTTATTCTACTGAAATTTGCTACGGAAGCATATATGAGTCCTAAACATGACATTGTAAAATTTCATGAAAATCGGTGTATAATTTCGGAAACCCCCCGTTAAACGGTTATTCGCGTTATTACGGAAATCAGTAGCGTTGTATTGAAAATCGGGTAACAAAAACGGTTACCTCGAATAGAAATCAGTAAAATAGCCAGCCGTTCAATACCATTGTACTGTGAATCATTACCATTTTAAAATATTATCAAAATCGGTCAGCAATTTTAGGTATCTCCCAGCATTTCCTCCAGATTCCACGATAATAACCATTAAAGACTGGTAATTAATTGCAGGCTACTGAAATACTTAGACATTTTTATGTTTTTGTCATATTATTCTACGATATGAGCAACATCAGTACACATTTTTGAGGCTGCAAATATTAGTTTTATCCCCGATTTTACTTAACTGAACGAATACCAGTTGTTTCATCGGAAGTTACTGAAATTTGTTTCTTTTTTTATTTTTTGTTATGTATTTGACCATAAACTCAAAAGTGTTACAAATATATGGCTAATGACCATTTAAACTTGCCCCTTTTAGTGCTGTTGTATATAAAAATGAATGCCCAGGTAAAAGCTTTCACTCGTCGTCAGAAGGAAAAAGGCCACAATATGTTTCAAAGATAACATCCGCAAAACTGCGTAGTTGTACACAAGAAGCCGGACCTTACCCACAGCTTTTCTATCGCTTTAATACTTTCAGCTCCCCGATTACTGTTTCACTGAAGGCCACTGCAATTGTAACTCTAAAATGATCACTCTCTTTTTGCGAACGTACACAACTCCTAAACAGCAACAGAATACTACATGCTCAGGAGGCAGCATCATGCTGGTTAGGTTTAGCTTTTGGCGCAACTGATGTTAATTTTCCTGATTGTTTTTGTTGTCATTACAAATGGAGTTGTCTTTGAATTCCCATTGTTGAGTAAACTGAAACAAAAGCATGGCAGGAAAACTTTACTGGAACTGCAGCTAGTTTGAATGAAATAAATGACGTATTCATTGATTCATTTTTATTTAAAACTGCTCAAACAAACTGTCGAATTAAAATTTCTTTTGGCTTGCGTATCGAATTCTAGTTCTTTTGAAATTAAAACGCTAGAAACGGTTTAGGAAATGTCTCANATTAAACTGCTCAAACAAACTGTCGAATTAATATTTCTTTTGGCTTGCGTATCGAATTCAAGTTCTTTTGAAATTAAAACGCTAGAAACGGTTTAGGAAATGTCTCAATGGCGATTTGAAAGCTCGTGAGAATTTACTAATTTCATTCCGTTCAAGAAGTAATATGCATTAAAGTTCAGACTAGCTCCTTTCCAATTAATACACTTATGTCCGTAATTAATTCAATCAATAAGGTATTAACTTCAATTCCTTATAGGAAATGAAAATGGGTGCAACAAAGTGTGAATTTTTGAGGTAAAAAATTTTCGCTCAGTCAATATTCTACCCAAAACTGCATTCGCAGTGAAATCCTGGGTACCGACATGGTACTGCAATACCGGATTCTCACGCATGATTTCGTACCAGGGTTATTTAAATAATCTGACGATTATCGACATTCACTTTCATTATATTTCATTATTGCATTTTAATAGAGGTTAATGCAATGACATGTCAGCAATTAACTATTTGTTTCCTAATTTCATGAGTTTCACTTCATTACTTAAATATGAAATAAAAACCTACGAGAATTGATCCTATTTTAATGATGTGCCAATGCTTCAGCTTCCACGTTCATTGGTGTGTATAGTAAAGACATGGAAATTTTGATTTTTAGCGCTATCATAGATTGAGGGAGCCGAATTAGAAGTAATGTTCGATTACGATCCAGCACAATACGAGAGGAACTCTCAAATACTTTGAGACACCCAACCTGGTCTTTCTAATCGGTTTCCAATCAATATCCAGTCAACGGCAGAAACAAAATGATATTTGCATTGAATAGGGACTGACAATAAAAAGAGGGTCCATTACGATAATTCAAAATATTAGGCGTGGTCTGGATATGTGTCATCCTCACCTGCTTAGCAGAATATTCGGGCTTAGTCCGAATATTTCGGAAATAAGCCTAAAAGCCAAGTATTTGAACGCATTGTATTGAAATTTGGTATGGAACTATTGTCAGAACATATTACAATACGAGAAAACAGCTTTACATTTTGGGTTCATAGAATCTTCATCATACTGCCGGTCGGCCTTGGCTGACTACGAAACCGATCTTATTTTATTTATTATTATATACGGATACGATTATTTCTATGCATTACATACTTTGCACAAACCTAGAATACCCCCTATCAACTGACTGATGGGTATTAAAATCCCAAAAGGCTTAGTCTGGTAGTCTTGTAGACTGTCAAACAAGGAAGCAACGCAACAGCTTATTCGAAATGCTTTTTTATTTTGTTTTCGGTATGGTACATCGTAAGATTATATGGCTTTAACCAAATTAGGATAACATTGATTATAAAAGACTTTCAAGTATTTTGATTTTTAAATATAATAAAACGGAAATTAAGAAATTTATTTAAATCGGAAATTAAAAATGCATTTAACATTTTTTCAATCCCAAATAACCACGGGATACAGGGTTTACAAAATATAGAACTCCGTAGAGAACATAAAATTACACACATCACTGTGTAGAGAAGAGATATTAAATAAGTTTTCATGAACAGTATATGAGACTTCCTAAAGTCGATGTACGAATTTCGTGCATATTCATTGGAATATTTATTATATACATATATTATCCTTCTTTTGATCAGCTTGCAGAATATACAATTTTTGGTCGAATTCCGAATTTGATTGAATGCTGTAAAGCATGCATGAAATTGTTGTATTTTGGCTTTTTGGAAGCTCGTACTGTGTTGTGGAAATCCTTGCTCTCTATCTAAAAGTGTAATGTCGGACTGTTTCACAAAATTTAATACGTAAGGAAGTTTGTGGGTACTGTGTCTTACGTCAAAGGACTTGATCATCAATAACTTATTTGCAGCAGAAAGTGCTGGATCATATCCATAGAACCATCTACTGAAACTCTGAACAATATTTCCAATCTCAGCTCTTAAACCTTTCTTCTCGGATCCAATTCTTATGGACAGATGGTGCTTTCAAGCTTCCTTAATAACAAAACACGTAAGTATATAATAGTAAGCTCCGATCGATAATGATATCCATTCTTCTTAATTCAGAATGTCCATGTTATACAGCATGTATATATAGTGACTTTTGTATTTTTTGAATATCATTATCATAATAAAGTCTATTTTTATGACTTTTGGTATATTCGGTAGAACGTTCTTTGCTTTCAGTAAGAAAATCAACATTAAACCCAAATTTTTTCCAAAAATCCAAATATCACCCGATTACGTTTATTTTTGAATTAAATTGTCTTATATCATTGACTTTATATGATATTTATTTATATGCATTGAACTTACTTTATTTCCGATTCTTCCAATTTTAATCAGTCCAATTTGTTATCACGGTGTCATCTTCGAGCCCCAATTGTAATGAGTTGTGTTCATTTTTGTCACTAGCTGGATTTCATCAATTTTAAACTTATCAATAAGCTTTATCAATACCATCTTTATCAAACACCCTTAATGTCTTCCAAATAAATGTACGTGAGGTTCCGAAAAAATTGTTTGCAACAGAACCCTGTTCCAACTTAAATCTACGATTTTTCCAATTTTTTTGTATACCAAGTTCGAAAAGCGTTGCGCTCCTAATTGGATTGACGGACGGGCGGGCAGTCGGACGGATGGCATGCACAATATTGAATTCTGTGGAATTACTCGTTCGGGATATTTTAAACGAATGAATAAAACAATTAAAGTTCGGTTGTGCTGGCTGAACATAGCTGAGCCAGATTGAGGTATCCCGTAAAGGTGTGCCACTTGAAGACAGAGTCGATCGCTAAATATGTCGTTAATGGTTGGAGAATATGATTTGCGCCCTTTCCAAAGATCTCTTTCAGATTCATAAAAAAAGCCAACCCTAGGAATTTCAGTCTGCTTTGCGAAATTCCAAAACAAAAGCAGAGTTAATGGTTTTCGAATTCCAAGCGATCCTTGCATGTGATGTTGATGGTTACTTCCATTTTCTAGGCATGCGCTGCCGATAGACAGGACCCCGTTAGTCCACCAATAAAATCCAAGAAAGGCAATATTTACACTTTCTAAAAAATTGTCGTCGTGTATAAAAACGAGAGTGGCATCTCTATTTGGTGTCAACAAACGCGCCGAAGGTAGTTGTTAATTAGAGATATGCCCCATTTTTTGCTTGTTTGAATTTTGTGTCACCATTCACGCTAGACTGCGGCAACTGGATTACTTGAGAAACATGTGCACATAGCAACGGTACCAAGTTCAAAGTTTGAAACAGTGTCAACCTGACGCAAGTGCCTTAACACCAAAGTTTCTTGGCAGCTTGCATGCAAATAGAATATGCACAGCGCGCAAGAAGGTGACAATTTCTAAGCTCCAACTTGTAACAACTTTGTGTGTGTGTGTGTGTGTGTGTGTGTGTGTGCAGAATACATTTGCTAATATGCTGCTGAGACATTCATTCGTTCGCCAACATACATAAATTTCGGTACCGCCAAACAAGTTGCTAGCGCGAGTAGGTATGTGTATGTGTATTTATGTGTGTGGGTTGTCTTGTGCGGTTTGTTGAATTTATTGGCACTCTTCCACAAAGTTACCTCAAAAGTAATAATGCGCATAGTTGTGAGTGCAGCAAATTTCACGCAACCGAAATTCAGTGGTAAGCTGAAGTTGAAAGTAGTGCAACTGCAGTAAATGCAACAAATTATTTATTTGCGGCACCTGCTGCCGAGCAATGCGGGCATGCAAATTATGCTCTCAAGAGTTATTATTCAAATGCAATTGCATACCAAAATATTGCACAGTTCCTGCTGCGTCTTATTATGTTCACACCCAATTAATAAACGGTCTGAAAATGTTGGCTGGTATTGAAATGCTCACTATACCAGCTGGCAATTGTAGCATCAGTGTATTCAGTTGGTTGTCATTTAGCAATGCGAATGCATGGAAAATGAGTGTGGGCTTGTGCTGACGGCTGACGGTAGATACACACCCTAGTAGAATTTAAATGCCAAGCTGAGCTATGAACCAATTACGGATAATGCAAGTGTGGTAGAGCGATATGACAAAGTGAAACTTACCGTGAAACGCTTACGCATATATTTGATTTTTCATGGGACGAAGAATTAAAATTTATTAAACCCATCTCCCCTAGACTTAGGCTATAATGGGTACATGCAAATTATAGCATGCACTGCAATAGGTTCGGCATAGACATATTCTATGAATAAATATTTTAAATGCAATGGAGCGATGTCCTTCCGATGTCGGAGAGTATGTTATCAGAATAACTCGAGCTAACAAGGTTAATTGAGCTGAGGTAATGAAAATTTCATTTTTTTCTAAAGAGTCAGATCAAGTACAAGAAATAAATCAATCTTATTTGGTAAAGCGAATGATTAGAGTCCTTAGGGTCGAAACGACCTTAATATATTCTCAAACTTTAAATGGTTGTGGTTATGATATAATGTGCCCAGTGGGCCACTTTTGGTAAGCAGAACTGGCGCTGTGGGATGAACCAAACGTAAAGGTACGGTGCCCAAATATGGAAACCTCCCATCAAAATTGTTCCTTGATTTTGCTGAAACGCACATAAAATCCATCGGTTTTGGAAGCTTTCCGTTGATTTGGCATTAGCATAATTGACATCATATAATTTTCGAATTTGAGCATCAAGGGTTTTTATTAGGTATGTGCCATTAACCTTTTCCCACGATTGTACTTGAATGATTATTGATGCCAGTGGTTTCACTGAAATATTACTGACATGGTTTTACTTTTTTTTTTTTTTATTTTACTCATTTCTTCTACTATTTTATCGGACTCCTTCTTACTTAGTGCAACAACTTAACCACCTACAAATGGGGACTTACAAATCCCCACTCTGAACGGAGCTGATCAGCTCATCAAATTACTAAACACGTTACCAATGAAATTGGTAAAGAGTATATTAGTTGTAATACATAGAATGGCTAACCTGAGTCCTCTCAAAATGTATCAAAATGTATACCATCCACTCCGTTCCTCTGTCAGTACGCCTGCCCGTCTGACTGTCCGCCCGTCCCGCAATGTGTGTAGCAAAAATGGACAGGATTGGATTAAAATGTATTCCGAATAAAGGTTCTTCGCAGATATAGCTTGATACATTGATCAATTTTAATGGAGCTTTATTATTAAATAGACGAAAATATAACAAAAATGGACTTCATTGGATATAAATCTGAGTTTACTCCTGAACAACTCTAAGGAAAGTGTTTTATTCATATTTACAATTTGAAAACGATGACCCAAGCTGACTGTCACTTTTTTATTTTCGTACACGTCGCCAATTAAATTGTGTAACACTTATGAGGAGTAATCGGACACCTATCAAAATGTATATCGATATGATCAGTATCACCATGGGTATTGATCTAACCATGTCCGTCTGTCCATCCGTCTGCCACCTTCCGTATGTCCCCCTGTCCATCTGTCCACCCATAAGCCAAAATTTGAAAGAAGGAATTGAAATTGATAGACTTCCAAAATTCGGCACACATATGCTTGGAAAAATTATTAGCTTGAAGTAAACCTCTTTAATACAATTTCTTTATTGCGTGGATATTTATAAAATCCGTGTGTATTCCAAAAATGATCCTTGAATCCGTTACCTCCAGTACACCTATGGTATCAATAGAGACTTTAATTCAGAATGACCAACGGTTATCATTCGAATTTTATAAAATTTTTGAATTGAGCAGGATTTATGGAAACTCAAAGGTTTCTCCAATGTACCTATGTGGTCCAAAAAACGGGTTGTGTCCAACCACATCATTTCAATTTTCAGCACACTATGATTTTCCATCATGGATTTCTAGCCTTTCAATCCATGGCATCCAAAATTATTAAAAATAATTGTTATTCTTATTGAATATTAATAATTATGAGGTTTTCAGGCAATTATTCAACTAGATTATGATATTTGATCTGCAACAACTTTAGACCTTAAGTTACTTCAAATGAACAATATGAATTGCTGTGACGAAAGTAACAGTATATTTTTTTGATTTTAATATAATTGAATATATCGGAATAGGAAAATGGAAATTTGTTAATTAAGCCATACAATGGTTTATGGATATAAGCAAAGATTCAAAACAATCTTAAACTGGAAAAAAATTAAGCTTTTGTTTATTGCTAAAACACATAAACAAAGTTTTCTTTCTCTTGCAAAACTTTAAATCAACTCATACGTACTGGTGTACCAAATGATGGTATGCAACACATGTTTGTTCATACAGATTATTTTAAAATACTGTGAAGTGCTTATTGAAATATTTAAAACCAAATATTTACAGTTGCACCTTTGCTTGTTTTTCCAGGAATCTTAAAATGTTGTTCATAATATGCAAAGCATTGTAGTGTATAATTGAAGCCGAAAAATAAAAAGAAGAATAAGAATAAAATATAATAAAACATAATATTAAAAAGCGAATTCCACTGGTTTTCAATAAAAATTCTTTTAAAAACAATAACTGCAACGTGCTCCAATAATGCAAACATAATTTAAGCTGCACGTTGTCGAAAATTGCACCAACCCATACAAACTCGTAAAGCGGAAAAGGCAATTTTCTAAGAGTTTCTCGCGTTACTTGTGATTTGCATGTCAGCCGCATATGTCTCGGGAAGCAGTGCATGGAATATATGCATGCTCGCTTGCGTGACATTAAGACATTCTGCAACTGACAAACACGACATGTTGTCAGAAGACGTCGGCAGAAATTGTTTTTGAGATCGCAACAGAACACAAACTATAATTCAGTTAATATTTGATCAAAAACAAAAAAGCTAGTTTCTTAAAGAGAAATGCAACAGGTCTCAGGTTTACCATAAAAAATTTACCGTTTGATTTTTGACAGGAATCTTGAATCCAGTAGTACTGAAAACGTCATGTGATGGTGAATCAATTGTTTTCACACACCGTTTGCTAAAGGCAGCAGATTGTCATTTGGTGACATGATTATTTTGAGGATGTCAAAATCGGGCAAGCTGCTTCTTCTTTCTCGGAAGACTATAACACGGCCATAAAGTAACCAATAAAATAGTGTATCGTTCGCTTCTCTATAATTTGGAGCAATGCGAGGTCGTCGATAAGGGCAGAATAAGAAAATCTGATCAGTTTTAATCCTGAAAGACTGCATTTATTCACACAGAACCAAGGCTGCACATATTTCTTATGTCAGTGTAAGAACTTACAATATATATCTGTTGAATCTTTTAAATGTATTTATTCAAATTAAAAAAAAATTAAAAAAAATATATATATAAA
>JXOS01006271.1:0-15990 GCA_001015075.1 Cirrula hians
ACTGTCTTTTATCAACTTCATGTTGTTAGCATATTTGAAAACAGATGAAAAGCTTTCCATCAATATGCCCACTCAATTGAAGTTTTAAGTAAAAACTTGAGACGAGTAGCTTAAAATCACCTTTGACCAAGTACTCCGTCACTCTTGCATTTTATACTGTGCATGGAAAGTCTACGCAAATTTATAATTCATGAAAATATAATTCTTTCTTTTCGGGACATTTTTCAAGGAAAGCCATCAGAACTTTAAGCTTTTTTCCGTTTCTTTACAGGAAACTTTTGCTATAAGCTCTGACAATTTGCTGCATGTTGGAGGAATTAACGATGCTACTGGGTGTAATATCAAATGGATTTAACTTCAACTAAACTTAGACTTTTATATTTTCACTGCAGTAGTTTTTTCTGCAGCATGTGTCAACAGAAGCCAATTTGCTTTTATGCTTTATTTTATGTATTCCTCATTTTATATTTATTTATTTTATACTTCGAGGTCATTGCTTAATGCGAAACAAAAATGTTATGGTATATTTCGTATTTTTTTAAAGAATCGAAAAGAAAAAGTCAACTTTTTTAACGTAATCACATTGTCGCGCTCAGCTTGGCATTTGCGTGGCATAAGAAGTGGCAGTTTAATAAAGTTTCAGTCAGAAGTAATATTTTCAGTCGCTCGAAAGTTACCTGTGCGCATTTTTCTTCTTATTTATTAACAAATGCGATTATTTTCATTCCCGCTTGCTTTTCGTTTTCCTGTTGCAATTCACTTTTTTTCCATGTAGGACTTTGTATGATGACATTACACCAGAACTGATTTTCGTCAGACAAATAGCGTGAAGTGCTTAGTACCTCAATGTGAAACATGCAATTGAATTGGAAAATCCTCAATTGAACACATAATTGGGGATACTGCTTAAAAGAGAGTGAGCTGAAAAGCCTTGCCACGTGTTGCCAGATTTTTTGCATTCCCAAGAGATTTTTAGTATTTGATGAGTGAGGTATAACAAAAAACTACTAACTCCATCTATTTGTAATTAGGGATGGATTCCGATGACCCTCTAAGTAGTTCGGAAACTAGCGAATGTTGCAAGGCAATCCTACTAATGCGGTATTTTGAGTAAAACTAATTTTTATGAAGTGTTCTGTAGTGGTTCAACTAAGCAACGTTTTCCTTCCATGAATATTAGTTCAGTACTTTGCGGCATGAATGTAATGGTGTACCGGTATGAAAAAGGAAATAGGTATGATAGGGCACATTTCCGAGCCTTAATAACAACAATCAGTCAATTGACTGCGGCTATAATGGATTTGTGCAAAGTTTGAAATGCAAAGCCATAATCATTGCCCGCTATATGCTTCTTGAAAACATATGCATAGTAACAAAGAACTATTCAATGGAGTGAATTCAGAGTGTGTACCGTAAAGCTTCGTCTTCTGATGGTTCTTGAGAGAGATTCATGAATTTTAATTTCTGAACGACATCCAGTTCGTCGACGGGGGAACTCGTTCGGTTACTTCAGATATGTGTCATGACACCTTGACTCCTGATTTCACGGAAATTCAGCATAACAGCTAGAAATTTCATCGCCTGCTACTGAACTTCGGCATAGCCAGATTTTTACGTTATGACCATATTATTCTATAATTTGAGCAAAATCAGTCCATTATGTTGGGTATCGCTTAAAGGAGTTTTATCCCAGATTTCTCTTAGTTGGTTAAATACAATTTTTGTATGTTTTAGTTACTGAAAATTTCAATTGCTGTAATTTTTTCATGTATTTGTACGATGACGCGTATAATGCGGTCGGTTTTGAGCGATTGTTGCATCTATATTATTTTTCATTTGACTGGTTCTTCTCTGATCTGTCGTATTTACTGTACGTAAAGTCATTTAACATTGAATGCTTTTTGAGGCTAATTGTCATCATGCCGTAATCGAAGCAATATGCGAAAGACGGTCTTGACGGTTCAACGAAAATGATTTTGATTTCAGATGGAAATAGTATTGAAATGTTGTACATAAAACTATTTCTGATTTTGTACCACTATAGCAAAGACCTGTTAGTCCCACATGAATAAAATGCAAATCACATGGCAAACCGAATTTACACTTTTGAAAGTTTAGTTGAAAAAACACGATAGGTAATACATTTTGTTTTGAATTGTACCTAACGGTGAAAGGTTCATTTTCAGAATCCTANCAAACACGATAGGTAATACGTTTTGTTTTGAATTGTAACTAACGGTGAAAGGTTCATTTTCAGAATCCTAAACTGAAAAATATTCATGAGAACTATGAACTTCGACTGTGACTGTATGGTATAGCACGAGCTGCAAAAACCTAATGAAACCGTTAATATAGAACGCGACGAAGATCAACCAACATATTTCAATCATGCTTTGATCGAAAAACGACCAGAGTGGGCCAGAGGATACGGTGATGCAATTTCTATCCATGGCAATGCGCCTGCACAATAATTGAAGTACTAGACTGGGAGCTGCTACGCCAACCACCCTACACCAGATGTGGCTTCTGCCGACTACCTTTTGTTGTCACCGATGGCACACGCATTGACTGAGCAGCATTTGGATTCCTACGAAGAAGCCGAACATTTGTCATTACAGTTCAAAGCTGCTGAATAAATTTTCAGAGCTTAATGACAATGGTATAAATATACCTTATCAGTCTCTTGCAATTGAAATTTCTGGAATATCGGTTGCACGTCAATGCTTACAGTTTTGTATACTTAGAGCGGTATTATTGGGTTCTGACAACACGGGTGTTGTTGGAGCCGATCTTGGGATCTCATGATGAATTCGAGTGTTTTTTTGTTAATATGGAGGCTGTTGCTGTGTATATATCGAGATAATAGGATCCGATAACCAAGAGAACATTCATGGACATTTTAGAGCCCATATCTGTTTATTCGTCTGAGTCTAAATTAAGGAGATTTTAATTAATTACTTAATTGTTTGCAAGTAATGATACATATTTTTTCATTTACAATCGCCTGCATCTAAATGATAATACCAAAGTATTAGCGATCTTTCTTAAAGTAACTTGATATGCTTGGCTTGTAAGAATCCACTTATTATAGTATTAACACTTTCACTGTCGCCCTTGAAGTCGTTATAAGGCTTCTAAACATTTTTTGAAGACAGAGTCTGATTTCCAAAAGCCATTTATAGCGTAGTCAGACCCTGCGTGGTCGAAATGAATGGAATGCGTACTATCAATAGTATGAGCAATAAAAAGTCCTGGAGCGTTAATCTGTATGGCGTTTCGTATCTCATTGCTTCAAACTTTTGCACAAAGTGTACTCTGTAATGCAAAAGCGATATTAAATTTTTGCCTTCCTTAAATATAAATTTTTGCTACTCTAGTTGGAAAAGTCTATGTAACAATCATTCGAAAGTAGCTAATTTTGCTTCCTGTAAAAAGGAACTATCAAAAAATATAAGGTAAGAATAAATGTTTTAAAAAATGTACAGAAACAAACCAAAATGTTCCTGCACTATTCCATACTATAGGAAAGCGGCGATCATCAAGGTTTGGACATGGTGAGACATGGTACCAAAATCGTACCAAATGCATTAAATCATCCTCTTTACCAGATTCGAGAAAAAATGCGCCACAGAAAGTGACATCATCCATTGTGTGAATTCTTTTCCGTGTTGGTTTCACTTACATCGCAAAATCTGTATAGCTCTCCATTAACCTCAGATATTGTCATCTCGTACGTTTCTTCTTTTAATTCACAGTTTTAAACTGTTGATAAGTTGTTCTTCGATCCTGTCAATTTGACAATTAATTCCTAAACAGAATTTTCAGCTCTTTGTCGATATACAAATTTCTGCAAACGATTTCAGTCGTACTAAGCCAAACACCTTGGAAACCATCCGTTATCGTTGACCAAAGTATCTCATGTTTAACTCAAAATATAAAGCGAAATCCAGGGAATCTACAGTTCCCAGAGTTAAATTAAGAATTCCAATTCGCAACTCCCTCAAAATGCTACAAAAGTCGAAATTATCACCGTAGAAAATATATAACTGATTACGCTATAACAGAACATTTCTTTAAACACCATACGAAATTCTACTTTTTAAAAATCGTCATGGTAATGATATTATTAAACGCCTCCAAAAATCACCGAAAATGTTGCGGAACATCTCCAAATGAAATAAAACAAGTATAGCGAGAATAACAAAATTCAGTAACATCCGATAAAACAAATGGTATTTACTCAATTAAGGGAAACTGTAGATAAAATGCCTAGGGCAGGTAATGAAAATCGACTAATTTCGCTCATATCGTAGAATAACATGGCAAAAACGTAAAAACGTCTAAGTAACAAATTTCAATAGCATGCGACAAAATACTTGTCATTTAAGCTTATTTCCGTGAAGTCCTACCTGAAATTATTGATCGATTTGAAATTTTAAAATGTCATGCAACGAATCACCATAGATTTATTTTTGATGCTATGAATATGTCTCCGAGAAACATATAGTCGGAAATGAAAATTTCTATGCATCACTTACTTTACGCAGACCCATAATACCCCTAGTCTATGGCTGATGAGAATAAAAAGTAAAATTTTGCCTTTTTTATTTGCAACAACATGCTATGAAAAAGCAAATTTCTTTACAGTAAATTTCTGGAAATACCAGAAAGTCTCTAAATTTCACAATAGTATAGATTAAAAGAATCAAATAAATAGTTCTGCCAATATTGTTCTAGACCTTAATGCAAACTTGAATTCTGAGAACAAGTGAGAACAGATATTGCATAATCCCTTATTCGTACATGCAAGTTCGAAATTCTTCCGGTCTTCATAAACTTTGTAATCAGTTACCTAAAGCTCTTCCAATATTTTTGGAATAATTGGGAGATTACAAAAGTAATGTCATTTAATTTATTAAAGAGTTATATTAGATGAAATGAAAAAAATTTTAGGCGTAACTGAATGATTGTTAAATGCCTTAACTTTGATTTTCCGATTTATCTCATGAAGTAGATGAAGAGTTTTCTGTCCGATGGGTTCTAAAAAGTCCACATTGCTAGTGGATCCTTTTATACATTTCCAAACCACGCTGGGATACGTGAAGGATATATACTTGGACAAATACGTTACTCAAATTACACAATTCATTTTCCAATTAGGGTGTCTTAACACGATACCTACTGAGTAGAGGACATCGATATATTTTAGTCTGATAAACGATCCGACAATATCGTAGAAAATTAGCAAATTTCTCTTGATACGGTACAGAAGTATTTACGGCTCGGAATATGTTATTACCGAAGAGAAGCAAGTTGGGTAAATAAAAAAACGAGTACTTTCAACGAGTATTGTTCCGATTCGATTAGCGAATAGACATTTCAAAAACATATCCACCAACCAAGCAAGTCGGCTTTAATTTTTCCATTCGCTTCGTTTAGCTACCTAGAGAAACAATGGCGTACCTATATGTTAAGTTGAAATGATGAAATTGCAGTAAAANCTATATGTTAAGTTGAACTGATGAAATTGCAGTAAAATATTTCTACGAAGCTGTCCCACTGGATCCAAAAAAGGAATCTTTAAATTTTTGGTTTTCTATAAATTTTTTTTCTTGCACACGCATGCACGCATATATCATACTTTTCATTTAACTTTTGAATTTAAAATAAAGTTAAATAAAAAAAAAAAATTGAGAACCAACGATGAGTGCTTGACAGGTTTTATAAAATTGGAGGTGACGGACGGTTTCCAGTAAGATGAAATTGTGTAGTTTCTAGCGATTCACAAAACTTTTAACATAGAATATATAACCTACCTCGTCGCCAATAAAATTGCCAAAGTTTATATACGTTTTGGCGGTACGTTGGGAACACCCAAAACGAGTGATCGGAGATCTATAAAAATCTTTACTGATAGGATCAGCATTACCACGAAAATTGATCTAACCACTGTCGGTCCGTAAGCAAATTGGAATTGACAACTTGAGCTCGATTAACTAAATTTGGCACATATTTTCTAGGAAAACATTTTAGATGGAAGTTGGAATTTGATTAAGATCCGACCAATATCACATGTCCCTCTAGTCAAAATACAGTCCATCCGCAAGAATTGGTAATTTGCAATGAAATTTCAAAAGTACGTGGGCGACCATGGCATCTCAGTGTGTCCCAAAAATGGGCAAGATTGCATAAAATAAAGGTATCTCCAGTACCAAATGGCACCAAAGGATATTTAAGTGCAAAATTACCCAAAGCTATCATTAAAATTTTATTAAAAATCTGAATTGATAAATTCAATAAGTGTACCAAATATGCGCAGGATTGGATGAAAATCAGAGGTCCTTCGAGTCCAGCTCTGTGGTACGAATGGAGGGTTTAAGGAAAAGTTGGACAGCACACTTTATCAAGTTAAACAAAATATTATTATTAAGTTATCATAATTATGATAAATGATGTATGTACCAAAAATGGGTACAATTCGATGAAAAGCATAGAAACCGCCAATAGGCCTAGATAGTCGAAATAGAGAACAATTGTAATAAACATTTTGAAAGCAACGTGCATGTCACTGTTGGCCGTAGCCGAATGTTACGTTCCTACTTGCTTTAATTGAAGAGATTAGTAGATAAGATAACACTGACCGACCATGTTAGCAAAGGCATATTACAGTATTGGACCCGTAATCCTGCCAGAATTAATAGAACAGTATGCATAATTAAATTGAAAAAAATATTCATGCACATTTCTTGTTTTTTATTTGTTGTTATTGTTTATTGTCGTTAAAATTTTTGGTTTCAGTTTGTCCTCTTTATTCCAATAAGGTATAAATGTAAATCATTATGATCCACATACATTTTATTTGCAATTACCAAGTCAATCACTAGAGAGAACAATGCATGATTTGACAGAGGANCCTTATTGAGGTTTAATATGTAAATCATTATGATCGNCTAGTCCTCTTTATTCCAATAAGGTATAATCATTTTATTTTTCACATAAAAACTGCATGAGCCTTATTGAGGTTTAATATGTAAATCATTATGATCCACATACATTTTATTTGTAATTCACAAGTCAATCACTAGAGAGAACAATGCATGCTNCAATTACCAAGTCAATCACTAGAGAGAACAATGCATGATTTGACAGAGGAAAAATTAGCTTTTCTTTGTAATTTTTTTTTTNTAATTCACATGTCAATCACTAGAGAGAACAATGCATGCTTTGACAGAGGAAAAATTAGCTTTTCTTTGTAATTTTTTTTTATTCTATAAATTGTCTAGAACATATAAATACGCTGAGCATAACATAAAGATGAAAATAGGGTATATTAAAAAATATGCAAAGTGGGTCACATAAAATTGCCACTTGACCGTGACGCACAGTATAATTCTAGTCCGTGACAATAGTTGTCGCATCCTAATCGTTATAAAGTTTCCTATGCAGCCTTTAAACAGTCAAGTGTGTTTTGATTTTTTATGCAATCGTCATTTCCTATTGTTTCCACACACTTCACATGTTATGCGCTCTTCTGTTGGTCATGGTTATTCTATTATGCCCAACACTTTGCTCTGTCATCTAGTGTTAAATTGCCATTTGATTGCGTTTGGAGACAGTATGAAAATGACTAAGCTATTCTCGCTTGGTGATCCATTTAACAATTCGTGCATTGTTGCATTTTGATTGCTTTTTGCTGATTTTCGTAATTTGACTGTTCTTTTATGCGAATTCAAAATTTGATTATAATTGTAGTCCAAAAGAAAATTTATGACAAATTTTTTACTATTTAAAGCTCGGGATTGGAAATTTTACTTACCCACATTAGCAAGCAGTTGATTGTTAGGATAGCATAAAGATATATTAAAAGAGGAATAGACAGATTCACTTGCAAAGTATCGCACTTGAAATTCGCAAAAAAATAATCTCTTAAAAAATATTTATCCGAATTATTATTTATTACTTTAGTTATTTATCATTTTATGGTTAACATAAGCACGATAATTACAACGTTTCTATGCGCTCCTATTGCGCCGGAAAATAGTACTTAATTTTTCTATTAATTTTGAGATGAGTTATAGAATTTCAAACTCCAGGCCAATTCTTAGACAATAATCTGAATATAAACATTTTTCCAAGAAATCGACTTTATTAAATAATTCAGATACCAAAAAGAATTAAATAATTGATGGCAACCACATAGTACAGGACTCCAATACACAGACATTTAACTTTATTGTTAGTCTGACTCACTGAGTAAGGCATGAAATGAAATTCTGTACGATGCGCTCACTCAGAGAAAATTTACTTATTAAAAAAAGGCAAAATTTGTGCATAGCTTGATCAATGAGTCCGCCTTTATTGTGAAGTTCGAATGTCAGCTTTACCTGAAAACGCAACCGGAATTTATCATTTAAGTAAAACCATTCATTCTGATAAACCATTCGATTTTGCTGATTTCGCAGAACTTTTTTTTTCGTGGCAATATGGAGCATACTGATTACGCACTCGCCCGGCGCGCATCCTAAGTGTACGTGCATACAAACTGGATGGCCTCATGTACTCATCTATATACTGAGTGATGTGCACTCGCTGAAGTTCAGAAGCATTATGAAATATTTGGGAAACAAGAAAAAGCTAGAAAAAGTGTCAATGTAAGCCTTAGGTTAGTGCTGAGTTGTTCACAATAGTCAACGGCCAGTGTCAATCATCCATCTTACGGAACAGAAAGAAACTCATCAACGCCAACACCATAGGCTTATCTTCTTTCACAGACAGTTAAAACAAGCAGTTAAAGCCGTAAACACCCCAACCCAGCGAGATCTACCAAGGCCATATGATCTTAACGTTTGCTTTTCACCTATAACTTTTTCTTTATATAATTAATGCAACACGTTATTAAAAAAGTATGAATGTTACAGTTGCACGTCACTTCCAAAATATTTAGAATAATTCTATTGAAATCGGAGCCGCCTTTTTGGTACCGGATAGGTGTATTGGAAGTATCTCTGCGTTTCATCCAATCATGTGCGTTTTTGGTAAACACATTGATAAAAATTAGGAACACTCGATACTAAAATTTCGTTGAATTTGACTGATTTTTCTAGCTAAATTTTCTTAAAATCTTCTTATGGAACCACATACGTGTACTAGTTGTACCTTGGAATTTCATTCAATCCTGCTCACTAATGGTCACTTATGAAATAAGTCTATGCTTACACATATCAATTTTATACCATTCAAATGATAATTGTCGGGAATTCTGCATTTAAATCCGGACAGAAGACGGACGAACAGACGGACATGTGTAGATCAAATTCCTGTGGTGATGCAGATGATATCTGTATATATTTTGTTGGGTGTGCGGTCGGTCGTTCTAGGTATTATAAACGTATGACCAAACCAGATATACACTTAGGCAATTTTATTGGCGACGTGTATAAAAATGGCTGTTGTAGTTTATCTAAACCATGAACTAATTGTTTAGTAAATGCATATTACTGCGCGAAGAAGCGCTTTATGCAATGACGATTGCGGCAGCCAGCGACAAGAGAGAATACTGCTGACAAAGTTAAATTAAATACGTTCTTATGAATCGGAGTATATTGAAATCAGCTTGAAGCCGCAGCAAGAAATTTGACAGGTGACTATAAAATGCGCAGTGGATCGGTTTCAATACGAAATTTAACTTGTTCCTCTCTACGCTTTGTGTTATTTTCATATGCGACAGAAGGCAAAATGGTATATCCAATATTTCCACTGGAACGCAAGAAGGAGGCATAAGAAAAAAAAAACGAACAATTTCAACCAAAACCAAACAAAAGAGGGTACTTTTGCTAATAGAAAACGTCAGATGCGCATGCGAAAGTGATGCGCTCTCTCTTGTCATTGGCTTACTCTATTCAGATCTGCTCAGAGCCCTCTTTGCGGACTACATAAGCCTATTGAAGGTTTCTCTGAGTATCACCCATCATGTGCGTTTTTGGTACACACATGGACCATAATTATAATAACTCAATAATAGCATTTTGATGATTAATGTATCTGGCCAAATGTGCCTTATACCCTCCTTTCGGACCACATAGATATATTGGAAGTACCTGTGATTTACATCGAATCTTGGCTATCTTATTGTTCATGATTATGATAACTCAATACTAAAATTTCNCAATCTTGGCTATCTTATTGTTTATGATTATGATAACTCAATACTAAAATTTCCTTTAATTTCATTAATTTTTCTAGCTAAATTTGCTTAAAACCCTCTTTTGGGTTCACATAGGTGTATTTGAGTAACCTTGGAATTTCATCCAATCCCAAAAATTTTTGCTACACGTATTGAATACATTTATGTTCACTCAATACTGCAATTTTGAAAAGTTTAAATAATAACTCTGGGTAATTCTGCACTAAAGGCTTTATTGGAACAATATAGGAGTACTGGAGGTACATCTGGTTTTTATAAAATCACGACCACTTTTTTATAAAATCACGACGACTTTGAAACACACTTAGATGTTATAAATTTTCACCTAATAACGAAATTGCATTGCAAAGTACCAACTTGTCCGGCTCCAGAAGCGTTAATGTCTCAATTTTGAGTAAAAAGGTGTTTTGGAGGTACCCGAAATATTTGTTGGATCCGGTCCCAATTCCGTTTTTCGTAATTCTAGCCAAACGCGTTTGGACAGATGGACGAACATCGCTATATCGGATTATGTAGTGATGCTGATCATATGGGTATATATTTTGTTAGGTGTTCGATCGCTCGTTCTAGGGGTTTCAAATGTATTACCAAAAACAATGAACACCTAGCCAATTTCATTGGGGACGTGCATATTAAGAATAGATATAAATTTTCGATGATGAAAATACCAAAGAGGGCAGGAATTTGCGAAGAATGGAAACAACATGGCTACGTTCCAAGAACGACTTAAATACTCACAAGAACAAAAATACGTGCANTAGAACGTGGAAAATACTCACAAGAACAAAAATACGTGCGTCAACAAACGTTCAATGTTACAACCACGCGAANACTTAAATACTCACAAGAACAAAAATACGTGCATCAACAAACGTTCAATGTTACAACCACGCGAAATATAGTGGGCAAATTATAAACATAGTCATAGACAAGAACTTTAACATTAAAAACTCAATTGAATTCAAAGATCAATTAATAATATGGTTGAAGATTGATGACAATGACCAAATAGTGTCCTTTGACTCTGTCAGTCTCGTCACCAATATTCCAGTCAATCTCGTCATAAATATGGTAATGACAAACTGGGAAAAGATAAAAAAATATACACAAATTCCTGGACATAATGTTCAGGACAACCTCAGCTCTTGTGTACTAAAAGTTGACATGACTGGGTGAAGCTCAGAGATATCTTCCAAAACACCTGGTCCGTAAAGAGGGTTTTGAGCAAATTTGAACAGAACAATTATTCTAAGTACTTTGGGCGCATGCATGTCACTGCCGGCTTTACTGGACTGTAACATTCTTATTGGTTTTTTAATTTTTGTGGCGAATTACCACTAGAGTTTATTCGAATATGGTTGAGTAAAAAACGGGCAGGTATTTAATTGCATGTTTCTAAAAATTAATTTGAAAGCTGTATCGGGTCTTAGCCAAGATATTCTAAAGTATTACCTTTAGTTTAGTCCGAAATATCGTGTTGTTCACTCTGGATTTCAGTAAAAAAACTATGCGTTTAATGGTATGCAAATGCAATTGGGTATGGAAGCAGGTTTGCCATGACATTGTAAAATTTTACCAACATCGAACTAAAATTTAGGGTTGATCCAAAAGAACGTTAACTCCTGAGTAAAAGAATTTGGCGCTTCATTCAATACAACTGAAATTGGGTATTGAACCCTTATTTTATAATTGCTTTAATCATGTACAATTTCAGGAAAATCGATTTATGATTTAGAGTAATTCCTATTGGTTATTAATGTCCGATTTTACGGCAATCAAAGTAAAAACCAGTCCTTTCAATGCACGCACTGATATTTGCAAATCAGGCGTTTGTACGTTATTGCCATAACAATCTTCAATTTGAATGAAATCAGTCTATTGTTAAGGAAATTGAATGACTGTTGGGTATTATGAAGTCGGATCTTACCGACTATTACATCGATCTTATTTACGTTGTGAAGCTTTAATTAGGGTTTTAGCATTTCATTGGTAACTGAAATTTTTCTTTGTCATAGTTTCTTTTCAGTTTTAAATCATTTCGATAGTTCCGGTACAAATATTCGACAAATATTGAAAAATTTATTTTTTCCCCAGTATGATTTGGTTGTTGTTTCTGTCCTTTTTATCCTTTTTTTTGTCCATTACATTGTTTTTGTTTTCATTATGAGATACCTCATCACTAATGCCCAAAAGTCTTTTCAAGTTCCTAAATGTGTTGAAATATTCTTTCTGTTTTTTATCGTTAACTACCACCCGGGCAGCAAGTGATTTTTTGTTCTATTTTAATATATGTTGTTTATTATATTTTGCAATCATGCTGTCAAGTACGCAAGTCTATTTCCTTTTCTACGGTAAATTTTTGATAGTGTTTTCTTTGAGACTGTTCAATGAGAAATTTATATTTTCGGTGAATCCGACGACGACGTCATGAAGACGAAAAATTTGTCTACATCTTCAGTTAACATGTTCGGTTATGCCATTATCCGCTCCATAAATTTGTTCAGAAGATCCCTCATCAATGTTAATATAGACGATCTCATCAACATACGTTTAATTCCCGTACATATTTTGTCATCGTTTTTAAAACAACGTATCTCATTAAGGCATAATTCCAAAACTTTTAAGATTTTCCTCTTATTAATCTCCGTGTACGGTTTATATGTCGTCCATTTTTGACAAATTTGATCGATCGCATATTCCACAGGGAAGCTGCTGAATATTGAGATCACGTTACAAGAAATGGTGGTATTTCATCTTCATGATATGATAGTATGTCTACAAATTTTCGGAAATCTAGCTCAATTCCATTTTTCTAGTTTTTGATGACGGACGGAAGGCTGGACAGATCGACAGGACTAGATCAGTTCCTGGGATGACGCTGATGATATTGGTAAACATTTTGATAATTCTCCGATCACTCGTTCTAGGTGTTACAAACTTATGTTTAAAACAAGAAAATTCCAGGTGTAATTATATTTAGTTACCTGAGACACGAGATGGACCAGAAAAATTTTTTGTTATGCAATTAATATGGTGAGTCGACTATGCCATTAGTTAAATTATTTAGAAAAAACAATTCGTTTAACATAAATCTATTTGAATAAGGAGGGCCATAAAAGCTACGTTAAGCAAATAAAAGAAATTGCTTCTGAACCGAGTCTTATCTAGAAGAATGAATATTATAGAAACTATTCCATAGAACAGCACCATATTTGGAAATTGGGCGAACAAGCGAGGTATACAGTAATTTTGTTGTAGACGTATACGGGAATTCTTTGCCCCAGACTTTGACTAGAGACCGTTAAATTTATATGTTCACCGAACAACAATTTGGGATCCATCATAATAGCAAGGTCATGAAGAAGATAAACCCTTGCAATGGACTCAATATTAAGTAGATATGACAGAGATAACACCGCAGGATTATAAATTGACATAACATAACTTTTGGAATATTTAAATTACGAGAAATTCCAAAACATCAGTAATGATGACGGGAAAGATCAGCAACGCACAAGAAGTTAAATCGAAGATAGACACAAATAATTTATATCGTTAGAATAGAAGACACATAAGCACTTAAAAATACTGATGGGAGATCATTAATGAAAAAGTTAAATAAGACTGAACCTAAATGATTGCCTTGGGGGACACTAGAGGGTACATAAACAACCTGTGATCAAAAAACCCGTTAAGTTTAAAGAAAAGTAAAGCTGAATCATATTTTACTTACCGAATCAAAAGGTTTGGAAAAATCAGTAAAAATGGCATTAGTCTGTAATCCTTTCGATGAACCAGTATAAAGTTTTGAGCAGAACTGAAGTAAATTAGTCAGCGGAGAACGTTTTGGCATGGAACCTGTTGAAAATAGACAATGACACTTGATGGTTTAGCATGTTGGTAATTATTTTTCCAAATTATTTAGGTATCGCGATAACTAAGAAATTCCACTATGCCCTCGTTCTGGGTGATATAAGGTCGTTTTTAATTTGTATAAAAGTATATCGCGAAGCATTTAATCCTTAATTTTTATTAATAATAATTTAATAATATTTTAATTAAGTGAATACACAAGATTTTGCGAAATTATGCAAGCCTTTTTAAAAAGTTTAGTACTTAATTATGTAATATATTATTTTAGTATATTTATTTTATATAAATTTAAAATGCTTAATTATTTATTAAAGAATTTTTTGTTTTCTATTGGACCTTACCTATCATTTATTATATTATTTTATATTTTTCTTTGTAACTAAGTAGTATTATTAAAAACAAAAATAAAAAATGTAAATTCAACATTATTTTGTGAAATGATTTAAACCTCTGAAATTTGGCCGGATCCTACTGATTATGAGCTGTGAGTCGGAGCATAGCGCAGCTTTGGAAAACGAAAACACTTCCAATGATAGGTCGTCCCAAAGCAATTTTAAAGTTCAGTGACGTTCACAACTACAAGCTATAATTTAATTAGTTTAACTTTATTGATATGAAATTGTTATTTGCTTAAGAAACACCACTCTCTCCGCACTCACTTGTAACAAATAATTTTAAATCAATTGTAACGAGTAATAATTATTTCTGCAGATAGGCCCTATTAGGCTTCGCAAGAAATCATTATAAAAATTTTTAAAAAATATAATATCTTCCGAATTAATAATTATAATAATAAAGACGATATCTGGTTCAAAGAACTTAATGACGGATTAAATAGGTGTAATAAATGAGGTACATGAGAACTATGACAAAGTTTTCGAACTGAGGCTGGTATTTCATCAGGACTTGGTGAAATATATAATTTTATTGGGAATAGGTTTTTTCGGATAGAATCAGCATCAACGAATAAAATACAGGATATATATAAAGATTAGACAACAAAAATTATTTGAACCGATTCAATGTAATCAATATATGTATTGTATGATGGAGTCCATAATATGCTGCAAAGTTCCGAGATTCGAAGCACGATAGATTTAAGAATAATATTTTCTTGCTGGTGTAAGGGTGGTTAAACAATTTGCTATTCATTTATTTAAACCGGCTATGCTGGTCAATGAGTAAATATAATAAATGAAACAATTTCAATCTTGCATTCAACGTTATTGCTATTATTTGTCAACTCCTTCAGGAGTGAGATTTATGTGCCTATTATAAGATAGGTATCTGGTAATTTTTTTTCTGGTTCAATGTCGACAATCTTTGCATTTTCAAAATCAGGCTCATGATTCTTTGTCAACATGTGGTGAGCGAGCACTATTACCATTTTTTTTTTTTTGTTGATTTCTTTTTTATGCTCTGAGCATTCATGTTAAGTGATTTTTTTGTTGTACCAATGTAAATGCTGTGGCATGGTTGGTTGTTGTTGTCCTTGCAGCCAATGCCGCATATCACACTGAGCATATTTTGTTTTTCTATTTTTTTTTTAATTAATATTTTTTTAAATATCTTTGAGGGTTGCCATTACAATTTTTAATTCTTACCTTACTATTTTTCGAATATTTTATTTATTCTTGTTTTTGTAGATTGGGTCGCTGATTGTAGAAGCGGTGCGTATTATTTTTCTTAGTATTTTTAAAATGATTTTTCGGATGGTCGGATAGAAAATTCATTAATCTGCTAGTTGTAATACTTTTCTGTCACCAATATTATTTTATATATTTATTGTTCCATTTTACTGTGGTGTTTAGATATGGCATTGCGTCCTCTTTTTCCCATTCCACTGTAAATTTAAGTTTCAAGTCAAAACCTTTGTAATGTCCGTTTTTTTTTTTTTTTTTTTTTTTTTTTTT
>JXOS01006401.1:0-54807 GCA_001015075.1 Cirrula hians
ATATATATATATACACACACACACACACATAAACATACATGGTACAAACGTATAATTCCGCCGTCTATGATTGGTGGATTATAAAACGTTCAGGAGATACTGAAACTGATCAGGTATTGTTATATGAATTTGACAGTTCTGTCTACAGACAATACATAAACACATATACGCTAAATATGAATTCTTTATCTATTACCCACTAAGAAGAAATTTTTTTCAACCATGAGTGATTGTGAAAACTTGATCAAACACTATCATGCTAGCAAAAATTATTAAGGTTGATAAGATTTTTAAGTTTAATTTTAACTTTGATTATTTATCCGCAACGTATTTTAATAGGCATTGAAACGTATGGGCAACTGCATATTGTTTTCTTGCATTTCTTTGTGACACCCAGAACGAGTTTATAGATCAGCACAGAAAAAACCATCTTCGTCCCTCTGACTTTTTTAGCGTCATCAAATTCTAAATAAAATGCGTTAAATTAGATTACAAAAATTGTTATCCAAGCTGACTAGTTTTTTTCTTGTACCCCGAGTATACATGTTTTATGAGCTTTAGAGTTTTACAAAAATCTTGTCGCAAAAACGTATACAGGTCGAAGAAATTCAGTAATTAAGATGAAATTAGCATAACTCATCAATGTGATAAAACACATCAGATAAAGATCCGAACTATCCCAATATATCTTTGTGCAGAAAATAAGGCGACTCATTTCCAAAGGCATACAAATAAATATATCCCTGCCAAATTTGATATTCCAGATATAAACAATTTGATTTCACTAAATGGGCGTAATTTCATATGGTGCTTAGGTAACTAAAATATTTATATTCACACGAAAATAGGGATAAATGCATCTTTATCCACAAATATAATCAAAAGGCAATGAAAATTCGAAATTACCTTGATATTGATATTAGCCATTTATAATTCAAATGGGAGAAAGCTTTTGGACAAAAAAAAGGGATTCAAGCGGATCAATCTAGAAATACCAGGAAGTCAATGCTATTTGAAAACTAAATAGATAGAAAGGCACCTGAGAGGATCACTAAAACATATATGTTCATTGTGTTGCCCTGAGATATAAATCTGCTTCAGGCTCTGTCGCCCTCATTGGCAGTGGTAAGGGAGGATGACGTTGGCAAAGCTCCTCTTGTCATTACTTCGCTCAGTGCATTGTCACCTACTTTTGCGAATTTGCCAATCTGTCGGATCTCTTCCTGGGCTACCACCCCAAGGTGGCTGAACATGGCGCTGCCAAGAAGGTTCAGCATATACCTCGCTAGCCCTGGACACCTACAGAGAATATGTGTGGTGTCGAAATTGTCAGTTTCGTCACCACACAGTGGGCATATGTCTACAGCGCTCAATGCCAGCCTTTGAGCGTGGGTGCTGAAGTAGGAGTGGCCTGTAAGCAGGGCCACCGTGGTCAGAAAGTCCTGGCCGTGCTACATGTTGGCACGCTATGCCATCTGCTATTAGACAGCTGCTGAAACCTGTAATTTATTGCAAGATTGCATGATGTAATGGGAATATTTATAGCTCCTGGATAGGATGTCCCTGCCGGATACCCTACCCTCGGAGAGTAGGTCAGCCGTATATTTTATTGCCACTACCTCCGATTGAAAGACGTTGCAGTGGTCTGGGATTCTGTGGGATACTCGTAAGTCTAGGTTCAGAATGTACACTCCGAATCCCATCTTATCCTCCTGCTTGGATCCATCAGTGTAGACGCATAGTTTATCGTCTGGTGTGAGTGCCTCATTCTACCAGATAGCTCTATCTAGTATGAGGCATTTGAACTGGATGTTTTTTGCATGCTGGACTACCTTGTACTCAATGTCTCCAGGGAGGTTTACCCTTGGATGATTTCTGAATGCCTGACCGCTGATTTTTGCGCGATATCCTAGCTAGGAGGTCTGCCGGCAAAATATTCAGTAGTCAGTAGTGCCTTAGTTGGGGTAGTTCTCAGGCACCCCGTAATAAGTAGGCATGCACTTCGCAATACCCTTTCAATTGGTTTCTGTCTGCAGCGCTTGCGCAAAGCGGTCCACCATACAACCACTCCGTAGAATAGTAAAGATTTCAGTACCGCTGTGAAGAGCCAGTGCGTAATACAAGGGCTCAGACCCCATTTCTTCCCCATAGCACTTCTGCATGTATATAGGGCTCTTTGGGCTTTCACGCATCTGTCCTCAATGTTTAGGATCTTGGCACTACTTTTAACTTGTAGTGGAACGTTGTTAATGGTGATGGGCTTTAGAGCAGGGGTGACATGCCTCCTGGTAAACAGGACCAGCTCGGTTTTGTCCGGGTGGACACTTAACTCCCTGGGCCTATACCATTCCATGAGTATACCAGTGCCAGCCTGGATGATGTCTCTGAGGTCATTCACCACCAGGTTCCATAGAAAGGGAGACGGGACCCCTCCTCTGTTCGCTGAAATCTCAATCCGACCCGCTCCTAATTCTGAGGTGATGGTTTTGCTTGTTAGCAGTACCCTGACCAGCTGGATGATTGATGTATCGACTCCCAGCTTCGCCAGTTCAGTGAGAATAGCTGCCGGTGACACATTGTTGAAGGGTCCCTCTATATTCGTGAAAGATACCAAGGTGTACTCCATAGATTTCTCGATAGCGGATACGATCGAGTGAAGGGCAGTCTCGGTTGATTTGCCATTTATGTAGGCATGTTGAGTTGGCTCGAGACGAGTTGGGTCGATAGACGCCCTGACTGACTCGTCGAGGATACGTTCAAGCGTCTTTAGCAAGAACGACGTGAGACTTATTGATCTGTAGTCATTCGCTTTTGCATGCGCTGTTCTGCCTGCTTTAGGGATGAACACAATCTTGGACTTACTCCATTCTACCGGCAAGTAGCCGGTTCGCAGACAGGCGTTGTATATGGCATTAAGCCATGGGAGCAGGATTTCTATATTGTTTTGGAGCTCTACTGGAATAATGCCAGGACCAGGTGATTTATGGCTAGCGAAGCTACCTTTCGCTAGCTTTATTTGATCGTTTGAGATGACTTTGTTAGGGACTATTTCAGCTTCCTGGATCGTGCCTTGGCTTAACGGCTCGTCTCTGTTCCCCGGAAAGTGTGCCTCCATGACGACCTTAAGGGTCTCCATGAATGACTTAGTCCAGGTTCCGTCATTCCTCTTGATGTTAATAGGAATACTAGGGGCTGGAGACAAGAACTTTCCTAAGCCTACTAGGCTGCGATTTGTCGATTTCAATGGTAAAGTTCAGCCAGGAAGTTCTCTTAGCCCTCCAACTAGCCTTTTGAATTCCCTGAGGAGGGAATTCTATGACTGCCAGTACCCTGATTCCTTCGCCTTATTAAATTATCTTCTGCTGCAAGACCTCGCCATGGTGAGTTCATTATTCTATGTCTCGCTGGGAGAGGAGAGCTCAGCCATTTATATCTGGTAGATGAGTGTTCACTGATTCACGGTACGCAACCCAGTTGGCCTTCTTTTTATTGAAAGATACCTTGTTGGTATCTGTGCTACCTTCTAAATCAATGCTAGACAATATGTTTTGGTGGTCAGAAAAAGAATGCTCAGTATCGACCCGACAGGTGCTAACTAAGCTCTGAGCTTGTTAGCTGTTCAGGGTAATGTCGATAATCTGGGTCGTGATCGTATTAGTAAAAGTTGGGGAGTTTCCCCGATTACAGACAAAGAGGTTATTTACTAGAATAAAATCATAGAGTAGCTCACCTCGTTTGTCGTTATCGTTGCTGCCCCATAGCGCGTGATGAGCATTTGCATCAATACCGCATACGATCTTGTGCCTACCTCTTTCTGCCACACTGATGGTGTCGTGGAGTATGTGCGTGCGACAAGCCTCCTGGTATGGTAGGTAGGCTGACACGAGCCACAATGAAGGTGTCTTCGTTGCTGTATTGCGAGAGAAGAAAGCAGTTAAGGCTTCTCTTTACGAGAATACAGGCTCGGTTTTTCGAGCCAACCTTACCTTGAAAGATGTCGTAGCCTCTGCAGCTCAGTCCACAGATCCTCGTTTCATTGATCCAGTGGAGATTAATCTGCACCACCCTCTGCATCTGATAGCACGTCTAACCCAACCTCTCAGAATAGTTGGAAATCGCCAAAAATGCCCGACATAGAGATGGTTGATACACAATCTGATCTGGCATCTTCATCGATTCCAACCATACCGGACGAGTTTGGAGGCAGGGTTGGTGCTTGTGGAGCAATGGTCTGCGTCGCGGACCACACTGTGGTACTGCCTGCCGACACTGTCAGCGAAGCATGTTCTGTGCCTTGTGCAGTTCCGGTCTGCATAGCAGACTGCTGCATATTGTTGGACCCTCTCTGAATAAAGAACTTCATCCTACAGAAGCCCACCGCTATTTCAGCGTCCTTGCCCCTAGTCTGATTGGCACTCCATTCCGTAAGAAGGATCGTTACTAACCGGCGACCCTTCTCAGGTTTGTCCACCTTGAGGATCCACCATTCCGAGGTGTCAACATCCTTGTTAGAGAGTTGAATTGACCTCAGAATGGTAGCAGGGTCTGACAAGGGGGCAGGAACCCTGATGCGTCCTCTTGGCCTACTGGGTATTTCGTCCCGGCTAACAACAGCAAGTTTGGCTCCGGGCTAAACTTCGCCCATCCTAGAGAGTGCGGTGTTTAACAGATCCGCGGAGCGCTGGTTATCGAACTCCAGCACCTTCAGCATGGACTGATCCCATCCACGGTTTCTGACAACAGGGATACTGCCTGGGAACTCCCCTAGGATGTCAGGAAGGAGTATGTCAGTCCTGCCCATGACCTTCAGCCACACTCCTTGAGGGATGTTACCCTCAGGGCGTCCCTTATCTACCACCAGCTTCAAGATACCCTTTCTGGCTACCGCACTATATAAAAGAGAGCTTCCGCAGGGTTTCTGTCGCTTCGGGGTTTGGTGCTTGAAGGGTCCTCAACTGAGCGCTGCTTCTTATCGGTGGTCATCTGCAAAGCGAATTGTTGGGTGATCTGCTTCGCCCACTCCAGACTTCTCTTCTGGGCCCTATTCAGTTCCACTTTGTCGCTAAGTTTGGCGAGCATGGCCTGAGCCCTTTTGTGCAATGTAAAATGAGCGAGTGAGGCTTACTGCTAATGCTTACCTGGGGTTGTACAGAACTGCAGCCAACGCGGCTGCCATGGATCCAGCGGACTCTAAAGCCGAGCCGGAGGGCTTTGCTACCTGGGCGTAGCACCGTACGATGCCTAAATTTGGCGGGGCTATCCCCCGGGACATAAACGGGGCAGTGTTGAGTGGTACCGAGGTGGTACCGAGCGATTGGCTCCACCTTCTGCCCAGCACTAGGTGTGAGTGGTGCGGTGGTTCTGCCGGCGAACAGNTTTGTTCTATACAACTATTATGTTCCCTCTTTTCAAGCTGGTCTCAACTCACAAGCCACTATCCTCACTCGGGTGTACAGTCGCCCATAACTGCTTCCATGGTTATCTTTGCATGCAGTGAGGCCATGCATGTTCAGAGCCGGACCGGGCGTAAATCTGGAGCCATCTGAACCGAACCTGTACAAGCCAATTTAATGACGACGAGTGAGGAACGTACTTGCAAGACTCGCTACGTTTTAACGAGGTGGAGGCCGCCATGACAGTAGCCTGAGATCCGTTTCCGTAGGTTTCACTCCTACGTACTTTGGTAACAGAATACCATGAGTGGTCAGCCCAGGGGGCAGTCTGATCGAGGTCGGTTATCAAGTTCCGTGTCCGTGGACGTGCCGGGTCTGAAGTAGATTGGTAGATCATTTAGCGTGACCCAGGATGCACCACGAGGAGGTGATCTATCACTACATCCCTATTTCAAAACTTATTGTTCCTTAAATATTCTGATGCCACATGAAACACACTTTGCACCTATACCGACTTTTAAATTAATACGTGTTAAGGATGGAGATATAGTTAAAGATCAGGACCATTTTGTAAGTTGGTACACTTGCATTTCGATAACTCGATTTCGTTCTAGGAGTTTCTTTACTGTTTGTTTACCATAACAATATTCGCATTGGGTTTCTTAGGTCGTATATTTTGGTGTGTGATTACTGTGTGGCCAATACTCCAGTTTGTTCTATACAACTATTATGTTCCCTCTTTTCAAGCTGGTCTCAACTCACAAGCCACTATCCTCACTCGGGTGTACAGTCGCCCATAACTGCTTCCATGGTTATCTTTGCATGCAGTGAGGCCATGCATGTTCAGAGCCGGACCGGGCGTAAATCTGGAGCCATCTGAACTGAACCTCTACAAGCCAATTTAATGACGACGAGTGAGGAACGTACTTGCAAGACTCGCTACGTTTTAACGAGGCGGAGGCCGCCATGACAGTAGCCTGAGATCCGTTTCCGTAGGTTTCACTCCTACGTACTTTGGTAACAGAATACCATGAGTGGTCAGCCCAGGGGGCAGTCTGATCGAGGTCGGTTATCAAGTTCCGTGTCCGTGGACGTGCCGGGTCTGAAGTAGATTGGTAGATCATTTAGCGTGACCCAGGATGCACCACGAGGAGGTGATCTATCACTACATCCCTATTTCAAAACTTATTGTTCCTTAAATATTCTGATGCCACATGAAACACACTTTGCACCTATACCGACTTTTAAATTAATACGTGTTAAGGATGGAGATATAGTTAAAGATCAGGACCATTTTGTAAGTTGGTACACTTGCATTTCGATAACTCGATTTCGTTCTAGGAGTTTCTTTACTGTTTGTTTAGCATAACAATATTCGCATTGGGTTTCTTAGGTCGTATATTTTGGTGTGTGATTACTGTGTGGCCAATACTCCAGTTTGTTTTATACAACTATTAATTTTAAACCAGTTGCTTATTTGTTTATTATGTGACCATCTATTAATTTCGTATGGTTCAAGGTTTTAGGTATGAGGGTGAATTATAATAATTTTTTCCGCAATGCTACTCAGTCCATTGTCAGTCATATTACTATTTTTACCGTGTTTGATGAGGGTGTTCCTAATTCTATCAAATAATATATTAATAATCATAGATATTAGAGCACAGCTTTCTTTACGGATAGGCTCCCGTACATATCATGAACTTGAACTATCGCGAATGCCAATATATTTTCATAAAGTAATCATGGTAAGTTTTGTTAAGTAGCTGCAGGTCACTTTTAGTGCACCACCCATATTGACAAAATAATAAATACAGTCGTGCACATTTTCTATAATGACTTGGCAAATATTTATTTAATATCAAATAAACAGATATTTATATTTTTTCTAAGGCAGTGCTCAATTATATGGAAATAGGAGACTCTCACGTTTATGTTGTCGATACCTTTAGGTATAGTTATAGAAATTGTTTCCGACAAGTCACCACTTTCATGTTATAACAATTTATTTCAACAAAATTCCATAAGTGAACTTTAGTTTGATGAAGCCACCATACAACAATAACGAAACTTTACCATAATGTTGCTGTCCTCGTACTTAACTGTTTTAATTTCTTAGCCCAATCAGAAATTCTTCTTTTAAAAGTTTTTTGCTGTTTCTACGATCCATTCACCAGATCAGTATTAATTTTCCATATTAATCCCTTTTAACCGAAACGAATGAAATTTTCTAGATACTTGTCAAGGTAATCTTATACCGCCTAAATTTTGGCAAGCCGAACGGTAAGAATTACAGCACCAATTATTGCGGAACGAAGTCTTGAAAAAAAAAAGAATTTCCATTTAGGCAAGAACAGATATAAAATTATCCGTCATAGTACACTCTAGGGTAGGGTGAAGCCTGTAGAAGTTTGGAACACACAATGGAATAGACAAATACCTTATATTCATTATAGAATGTTTATTTGTAATTTTTTTGTTTTTGTTTGGAATGGGTTCCCTTTAGTTCACCTAACATTACAAATCTACAAGGTATATCTAAACGACTCTGTTTCACCCTCAAGTTGCTAGTGTTAAAATGAACATCAGATATAAATCACTTTTTCAGAAGAGTATTTTTGATGAAGCATTCAGAGTACACAATCCATACCAATATTTATGAATTATAATCGAATAACTTTGATTTCACTTAAATACAATTTGAATGTAACAGACGGCTTAGGCCGACAGTTTTTTACATGTCTCCTTGGTATACTTTAGCTGCTATTATACCGAACATGAACGGCATTCTCATTGTTCACTAATGTACATAATCAACGTTGTTTTAATTAATAATTTCGAATGCCTTTAACAATTCTTAATACCATCTTCATTATATATATTATATTCGTCATATTTGATATTTTAAGGTAAACCTGCAAATTTATTTTAACGACTAAATACATAAATTTTAATACCGCAACCATAACCATTATTGGTATTTAAATAATTAATCGTTTATATCAAAATGTCATGTATATTGGATTTTGTGAGGAATTCCACATAAACCTCCAAATGTTTACCAAAAATCCGAATTTTCACTAAAAAATAGTAACGGTGGCACCGATGAATATCATCTGAGCACGCTCATCTATGAATAATAAATGGCTTTTATCAATGTCAAAACAATTACGAACTTTCATCGACGTTTGACGTTATTTTCGGGTTAATTGTTAAAAAGCCACCTTTTCATGTATATAATCATATACCAGACTCATCTCTAGGTAAATTGATCCCGTTTATTTTAAGTACACAACTTTTTTATCAATGTCGTCCTGTATCGCGAAGATAAGGATATGTTTTTGTGGCTTGTTTGGAATATTCTGTGCCTTATTTGGGAACCCTATATTTGGTCGACATAGTTATAATTGAGGTACGTTTGAACTTTTTGCAAATTGTTCGGCTGTATACTCTTAATAACTAAATTTCAGCACCCAGAAACCATATTTGCGGTTATATATGACTGGTACGGGAAGTACCTGAATTATTAGTCGCATCAGCTACAAGCTCGAACTTGGATTTGTTATCTATGATTTTTCCTTTCAAGTTAGGTACCGAGTTTGGTAAATGTAGCCCAACGTGTTGTCTCTAAATTTTGATGATAGACGGACGGAGTGACATCGGTATATGATTTCTGTAGTGATGCTGATCATATCGGCATGTATATTGTTGTCCATTTATTATCAGCATTTTATAAATTGATTGTTTTATACTTTTTTTTTAAGTTATATTAATATTTATGGACATATCGGCGTATGCGATATGTGTCTGATTTTCAACCCGTAACGACAATTTTGATCAATTTGATACTGAAATTTTTATTTCAACAACTCTGGGTAATTGATTGTATTTATTGCATATTAATTATATTATTTTCTAAAATTCTTTTTTGATAATTCAGTTTTCTGAGGATATCAATAATGTTCCAATTCTTTGATCGAAATATGAAATTTCATAAAATTCTGATTAGATTTGACTCTTAACCTATAAACACATACATACACTAAATATTTGTGGAATCGGAAAGAAATATAATTAATTTAACAATTTAACTTTATTTCTCTATTTTTCTTTTACATTTTTATTAAATTGTTATTATTAATTAGTTATGAATTTACATCCTTTTAATTCCTTGACCAACTGCGCTACTTTGTTGCGGAAATCTTACAGGTTGTTGCTGAAATTTACAAATATACGTTGTATTCTATGGGTTAACATAAGAAATCAAATTTGTGTAGGTTCATCACTTCTGCAAGTTTAATTAATCATTTGTATTGATTTGCTACGTGATTGTTTAACTGCAAGGGTCAAAATAAATTTAAATAAGTAATTAAGAATTCAATTATAATTGTTGTTTCCAAGCGACGAATGACTTATCCATTGTTGTGGTTGTAACAAACTGTTCCACCTTTTGGGTTTACCGAAAGGAAATTTGCGTTTTCCCTTGAACATAGCTAGGATAATACTTTGGAGTGACTTGTGTCAACGCCATGATGTTTTCGTTTTGACATTTTTTAGATGTCCCCTTAAGCTTACTATAGAAAACAATTCCACGTCGTTCGGTTAACAATCGTGAGTTTGATACCAGTTTTAATATGGTATCAAAAAAGGAGCATTTTTGACATATTTTTCTTTTTTATTTCCGAAAAGGACAAGACGCAGTAAAAGCTACTAAAATATGTTACTTGTATAACGATGAACCCCTAGTTGAAGTTGATGATGGCGATATCAAGGCTTAAATCGAATCGGATCGTCATGTAACTGTGAGTGAGATTGGATAGAAGTTAAATATACCAAAATCAACCATTGATGATCATATACGACGAATTGGACTTGTAATAAACAAAGATGGTTGGCTCCCATAAGCATTTAAAGAGAAAAGTAATTGATTTAACAAAGCTTATAAATGTTTTTTTATTTTGATCTTAAATGCGAAGAATTCCAACCATTTTAAAGCAAATCATCACTAATGATGGAAAATTGATTGTGTACAATAACGTCAATTGAAAACAATAATGGTATAAACATGGTGAACCGCAACAGACTTCGTCAAAGGCTGATATTCACCAAAAGGAGATTTTTCTGTCAGTTTGGTGGCATTGGACGGGTGTGTTATATTTTGAACTGTTCCCATTAAACCAAACAATCAATATAACTGTCTTCTCTCCAATCAACGAAAACGTTTAATTTTTTATCATCACAACACTACACAACACACACCTTTAATGAATTGGAGCTTCGTTGGGTGATGTTACATACACCACATAGCCCTGACCTTGCACCATCAGATTAGTATTTATTTTGATCTTTGCTGGACTCTTTAATTCGCACATGGTACAGTTTTTTGGTGATAAAAACCAGAAGTTCTATGAGCGCGGAATCATGAAGTTACTAGAAAGATGGCAAAAATTTTTTGTTAAACTGGAAAATATACCATTGATTAATGTTCATTCTTTGTATTACAAATAAAATCTTGCATGAAAATTTCGCTAATTTCTTTTCGGACAACTCAATACATTTTTTGACATAAAACCTGAAATTTCCACTATCAGGGTTCGATAAAAACCCTCGTTTTGGAGATATCTCTGATTTTCTTCGAAGCCTGTCAATTTAGGGAAACAACCCACAGGCTAGTATTACCCATCTAAATACAAAATTTCATTGAAAAATATGAAGGCTAGAGATAGAGAGCTGGGGGTATCTTGGCTTGGTCCGATCTTGACTAAATTAGAGCAACGATTTGACGTATATTTTGGGACTGTGTATAGCGAATTGGACAAATCTAGCCCTAGTTCTAGATATTGCTAACGGAAGGCTACTTACAACAATTTTTCGCATAAACTGGGCATACGGCCTTAAACCCATTAGCATCTATTAAAGAAAGTCTATTCAAAATTTCCTCGTTTTCACAAATAAACTGTTACAATTCCATTTTAACTTTAAGTGATCCTAAAAATGTCCATTTAACAATTTAGCCAAAACCATTGCGAGTCAGCGCATAAACACATGCATACATTTCATACATGTGTGAACATCTCAAGCAATAAAATTTGTAAATCTCCATATGATGGAACTCTTAAAATAACAAAAGGCAATATGTTAAAGACCAAAAAAAAGAAATTGAAAAGCATTTGCCAAAAGTTGAACACTGCCAAAACTACCAATTTTCATAAAACTGAACTAAACAAAACTCGGAGAGAAATTAGGAAGGAAGCTCAAAACAAAAATATTACTGCCATAGCGGTTAACAAACAAATATTATCGCAGTAATATTACACAACAGTGCTGTTTGTGGATTTGCTCTTCACCGCTCGAATAACTGCTGGCAGCGGATTGGACTGTGGCATTTAGATTGTTGCCAATTTTTGGAGTACACCATTTTATTGGCAACAATTTAATCTACATTATAATGTAATTTTTCTTCATGATTGAAACGCGTTGCGCCTGCCCAGCCCTTCTTCTGCCCCAGCCCCTATCACTGTTTCTCACACCTGCTTTTATAATGAAATTTTCGTGCAATTATATTCATAAAAAAATGAGAAAATTACAAATAGGTCCATGCACTTTAGTTTAATAAAATTTAACCTATTGGGTGTGTAATGTTCAATACGGAGAAGCTGAACTGCAGCAAGGAACAGTTGGTGTAACTCTACTCAAGTTCACTGTTCAATTTGTAAGCCACAACGAATACACCTCTTTCACCGATATACGAGTCCTTAGGCGATTATCAATCTTTATACCCATCATAGACTGACGGTTTGGGCAAAGTGTGGTATACATAGAAATAATCATTTCCGTCTATATGTAACTTGGAAACATGTAATAAAAAAATATGCCTTAATACCGATGTCCATCCTTCCGTCTCTTGGTCTCAGTTGACTAATTTTCGAGCTTGAGTACTGAAATTCGGTTTGTTAACATATTTTGCAAAAAGCTGGATCGATTTCGCGTACGGAAACATCGGTCCATAATTCCGGATAGCCTTCGGATAAAACATTTTCTCCGCATTAAACTGAAATCAGTAAAAAGTTATTGACTTAGCAAAACCGATCAGTAATTTCGGGTACTTTTCCGTAGATGGATTATTTGCGATTTCATAAAACTTACCATAAAAGCCAATTGTTTTATCGCATTGTACTGAAATTTCGAATGCATGCACTGTTTGGGCATAACATTATTCAATTTGAGCAAGATCGATCCAAAATTTCGAATACTTTTCAAGAATGTTTACTCCCGATTTCATAGTAATAAGCATTCACGCCAATTGCTTTCTGGCATTCTTCTGACATTTGGATTTAAGGCGTTTGTTCTTTATTTTCACAACATTCTTCAGTTTGAGTGATATGGGAACATCACACAGGCGTTATACCCGAGATTTTACTTTAATGTCTCAAGTCATCGGCAGTTTCAGGAATTTGATGATTCCATAAACTGAATGACTGATGGGTATTATATGTTTTTTTTTACCGACTGTTACATCCATCTTATTTGTGACCATATGTTTGTTATACCACTAACGAGTAAATGGTACCCTATTAAAAAAATATGCTGGTATGATCATTGTCGCCATGGACATTGATCTAGCTTGGTCCCGATCCAAAAATTTTGAGTTCCTGCATTCCCCTTATGCGATTAGAAATATTTGTAGCTGAAATGAAGTAAACCTGATTATATTGGTATAGATCGATGAAATTGTCAGGCAAAAAGAAGTCCATAATAGCCATAAGTCATCCACTTTATAGAACCATACAAATTTTGGGGCAATATCCAATTTTATTAATTTCCGATGAAACAACTAGTACGTTTCTCATTTAACTCAAATCTAGGCTAAAACACTTAAGATAGGTACCTCAAAGTTGCGACTGATTCAGCTCATATCCTTGAATATTAAGGCAGTAACGTAAAAACGCCTAAGTATGAAATGTCAGTATCATAAGGTGGAAAACGTGACCTTGAACTTATTTCCGTGAATTCGGAAGAACATTCCCTGTGGAAGGTATCCGAAGTCTAAAACGGACTTTGATCAAATTGTACAATGTGGAAGGTATCCGAAGTATTATTTTGATCAAATTGTACAATGTTAGAGCAATGCGTTCTTGAAAGCGGGAGTAGACGTAATATGAGAGCTACCCGAAATTATTCAATTAAAAACGTGGCGTTGTGATGATTTCCTTGATAGCGGAAATAAACGTTTTATGGGATGTACCTGAAATTATAGACCAATTTGGACCGTTGTCGAACTTACTCTGGCTTTTATTAAACTATTTAAGAACCCGGATATTATTACTCTTGCTTTGAAATTACCGAAACCATCGATGTCACCAACAGACGAATGGAGGGAACCAAAAACAAACAGAGGGAGGGATAGAAGGAGAAACGGACATCGGTATGAACAAAAGATCAGAGACCCAACAATATATGTACAGATATGATCAGACTCGCCTCATGAATTGATCTGGCTATGTCTTAGGACTTGAGCAAGATTTACGAAAATCTGCATACATGATCTATGGTAAAATTTTAAATTGATATTTGTACCGCAGCCGTTACAGTTGATATTTTGAAATGAAATTAAAATTTTAATTATATAGATTCTTAAAGCATCTAAACGAATTCCGAATTTGGATTTTATTGGGTAAGAATACAGGTTCTTCTAGTACACTTTTCAAAAGAGGCTCCTAAGGAAAATTAGCCACAATCATGTATAAAATTGAACTAGATTTCGTATTTGATGGGACATAAATATGTTCAATGTATCTACCAAAAATGAGAATGATTGTATAAAAACCAGAGGTACCTCAAATACACTTATGTGGCTGTAAAATACTGTTTTAAGCAAATCGTATGAACCTGGAATGCACCTTTGTGTTGCAAAAATAGGGTTTGAAGAAAATTTATCTAAACATTATTCAAACTCAACGGAATTTCATTATTGAGTGGACATTAATATGTATACCAAAAACGGGAATGTTTGGATGAAAGTCTGAAAGTCCTCCATTAGACCGTTCAGGTCCAAGTCTTGTTGGTTATTTTTCCAAAAAGTATATTTTGGATTTCAGGCTAAACTATTTGTTATTTTCACTTCTTTGCAGTTGTAATTTGAAAGTAGCGTGTACAGCCTAACGGATGCATAGACGAACATCATTATTAATACTTTTTTTTTATTCTATGAATTTGACTCCAATCAACATATGGTGGGAAATGATTATTTCTATGCATTACATATTTTGCATAAACCGATAATATCTAAAAACCATAATACCATAACATTATGAAACATGTAATATAATTTAATGTTAATGAAAGTTTAAAATTTTATGAAACTATGATTAAATAAATTATATATTGTTATATATATGTATGTGCATGCCGGTAGTGTATTCGTGCCAGGCTGTATTTCGGTTTCTGTATGAATTTTCTGAATTCTTTTAATATTAACATTTTTATATTTAAGTCCTTAAGGTAATATATAATATACCAGGTGTACCGGTATGGCGTAATTATGTTTTTATGAAAATGAAACACTGCTTTCAGGAAAATTGTAAAATTAATAATCTTGTATACAACGTATTAGCCTGTCCTAGCCACATATTTCTTTCATCGCAAAGGGAATTTGTGGATTCTCCGGCAATAAAACTGGTGACATTTGAAGTTAGACTACTGACTGTCAATGTTGGAGCTTCTTATGGAATGGAAGTCTCATTGACGGCATCATATGGTAGTCGGAAGGAGCCAAATCTGGTAAATATGGCGGGTGGAGCTCAACATCCAGTCAAGCGCTTTGATGGTATACTGAACCAGTTTTGCTTTGTGTGGAGTTGCATTGTCAAAATTGCTTTGTCATCATTTCTCGGCTATTCAGGTGGTTTTCCACTAATGCATGGTTGAAAATCAGCATATTTTGTAGGTAGCGATCTATATTAATGGTTCAATCAGGTGTTAGAAGCTCAAGGTTCACCACATACAGCATTGCTTCTAGCTGAATTGATCTGGTTTTGCGGTCAAAGTTAATGGTTGTCCACAATTTACTGCGTTAAAGATTCTGAAAATGACTCCAGTATTTAGCGTAAGTAATATTTCTATAAAACTGATTAGCTATTCTGTCTTTTATTCTAATCCCGTGGAAAGCATTTTCAAGACTTTTTGATATTTTCCATAGCATATGACTGTACAGCCCATGTAGCAATTCATATAGATATAGTAAAGAAGCCATTGTAGCAAAGAATAATCAGTTCCAGGAGTTCGGTAAAACCATACCAGGAATGGCCATAGATGTAATTCAATGGGAGATGTTAAAACTTCAATAATTTCCAAATTAGATGTCAAGTTCGACAAACTTTTCTTAGCTTGCTCTAAAATTTTGAAAATACTTGGAATGACTAAGGCCCATCATCTTATAATAAAGAACTGTGTGGCCATGTAAAGTTTATTTGTCTTTTATACCTTAAACAAATGACTCATATATTTAACATGTTAAGAACTCAAAAACATATATTATTCAGTTTTATGGGAGCTATGGTATAAAATTGACCTAGAAATTTAGAGAATAAGAGACGAATACGTGAAAACCCTTAAATTCAAATTCTCAGTAATATGCTGAATTACTCGAGTTAGCCAGTAACAGAGGCTTACTGGCTATATGGTTGCATTTACGTTGAATCTACACGTGAGTGTTATGTATGCATGCTCTGCCGGCGTCGCTGAATTTTGCTCTCACGTATTGGTGCTGGGAAACCGTGAATGTTTTAGTGTCGTATTTGGATTCTGCCGCAGAGCATGCAAGAATCATGCAAATATAAGTCCTAGGTTAGATGCATCGTCGTTCGGACTTCATCTCACTAATACGTCATTGCCTGAAGATATTGCGTTTTTGAAAAGTATGGAAAAATACAAATAATCATATCCAACTACTCTTGGTGCCATATTCAAAAAGGTGAAGTATCGATGTCTGTCTATCTGTCTGTCTGTCCATTTCTCTGTCCGTGAACGCGTTAACTGCGGTACGTTTTGAGCTCGAGTAATCAAATCTGATGAATAACAACATTTCATAGAACAAGTGTTCTAGAACGGGTCAAATCAGTATATATAATTTCAGGTACCTCCTTTATAAAGTTTACACTCGATCTCCAGAAATTAGCATATAAGCCAGGTGTTTCACCGCGTGCTACTGATATTCAATATGCAAAAATTTTCGGGTTATTCTTGTGATACCCTTCAATTTCAGAGAAATCAGTGAAATACTTCGAGTAACTCCCACAGACCGTCGTCCTCCGATCCCAGGGAAATTACCATAAAACAAACGGTATGCAATCAATTTTGGATTTTTGCAATTACATTGTAAAATTTACTGAATAGCTTCAGGAACCTCCTTAGCACGTTCAGTCTCGATATCATTGAAATGAGCATAACAGCCATGTGTTTTATCACATCATACAATTTATCATTAAAACGATTTTTCTTAATATCTTCCGGAGTTGTTTTAAATGATTACATAATAATCGTTTCCTTGGAAGATATTGTAAATTTTTTTTTTTTTTTTTTTGCTTTATAATGATTCTTCAATAATGTGAATGACTTGTGGGTATTATGAATCAGGTTTTGACGAATTATTTTATCATTTTTGTTGCTGTTTTCAATGGATATACTAATTCAGCAGCTTACTTCTTTGTTTCAAAACCTGCTTGGCAATTTTTTCATGCATCAGTTGTATTCCACTTTCAACATAATTGTTCAAAATCCTGTATCAACGTATTTTCTAGTCATGAAAACGAATCGTGTATGTGTGACAAAATATAAAAGTTTTTAATGGCATCGTTGTGGGAAATATGACTGTGTGTATGCATTTGTGTACTATTTTGTTAAACTTTCTCTATGGTTAGAAAATAATGAAGATTTGATTTTCTTGCTATCTCTTGCCAGAATATTTTTCTAATTTTATTTGTATTTGATTTTCTCTGCATGTAGTTTACTTTTGTTATTAACTTGGTGATTTGTAATGATATTTTTTTGAGTATTTATATATTTTGCTTGATTTGTAGAGTGCTCGTCAACAACTTTTCCCTTTCAAGCAAAAGTTAAACTTTTGCAAAACTTTTTGTTATATTACCCATTAGAACTGTCAAAATTCAATACAGAAGTGTTAATATTGTTATCAATTTGGATCCTCTCCAAGGCAATTGGTTCAATCACGTGTAATGAATAAAGTTTTCAATTTTCTTGATTAAAGTTTAACAAATTATTGAACATTATCACAGAAATTGGATAATTGACAATCAAATATTTTAATGCATAACAAAAATCGAAATGCAATAAAATTCAATTGCAACCCTAATGAAAAATTTAAAAATTTTTCAATGTTGTGTGAAATGTGCACCGCATTCATGTGCGAAAACGTTGAACTTGCATAATAATCATCAGTCGTTATCACATTTAAGTTCCTATAAATTAAAATTCATTTATTTGCTTCAGATATCAGTACAATATCAATTTAATTTGTGTAATGAAGAGTTCAACTTCATTTACGTGACTTAGTAAACCGTTAGCATTCCATTCAGCAACTCTTGCATTTACTTGCATAAATTATATATAAACAGAGACATCATGTTTAAACGTTTGTTCGTCAACTAAATCTGTTTATTCAACATTATTTCAAATTTTTCCATTATTGGTTTATCAGAAGGCCCAGTGTTATTTTGTTTTAAAACTTTTGTCTAAGATTTATTCGCAGTGCCATGCTGGTTATTTTGGATGCTGTTGGCATTTCAGGATATTTGGATTTCTGCTTTAAGTTTAGTTTAGCCACATTGGATTTTTTAACAGTTCGTTTCTTTTAGATTTTACAGCCTTAATATAATATTATAAATTTCCTTATTATTAGAGGCTGGCTCTAAATCTACAAAGATTTCTTATTAGTAAATCTTCTTATTGGATGACCCAGTTCAGAAAGTATTTCGTTAATATCGTCAACGTGTGTTGAATGATGATATTCTTTTATTACACTACGGAAGGCTTTATACCGTTTATGCTGGAAGTTGTGAAACATTATATTTTTTTCATTGAATGCCTTAATTCTTTTTCGGTAAGCAAAAATTGTTTTCAACAATTGAGAGACTTTTTTAACTTTTGGGACATAAAGTAGTAGTTGCTTTAGATCAACGTCTTCGACCAAGATTGGCTCCTTTTCATTACTAAGAGCTGAAAATTTGGTATTTTAAAGAGGATCACCCTCGTTCGATGGGCAAAAACGTTTTACTTCATTTGATTGAACTGAGGAAGGTAATGCCTTTATAGGAATAAATTGCCAACAATCAGATATGTGCTAATATATAATGGATATACTTCCATCATTAATTTTCTTAAACTAAGCCGTTAGATTATAATCTATTTATCCTGTCCTCCTTTGTTTAAATCAAGAGAAAATTATATTAAAAGTTGTTTATTTTAAAATTCTTATTTTATTTTATTATTTTGTTCCGATGCTGTGAAGTTGACAGCAATGGTAACAATAAGGTAATATTTTTCTTTTCCGTTTAATTTTAATTAAACATGATGTTTTTAAATAGTTATGTCATTTGCTTATTATTATTATTCTTAATAGATCGCGAATAAAAATGAAGCAAAAAAAATTTTATTTTGCTACGTATTAAATTATTTGATACATTTACTGCTTATATGTTAATTATAAAATACTGATGTTTGACTCAAGTCCAGTACTTTCGGGAAAAATTTAACCCCAATGTATGTTCCGCCTGTAAATTAAGAGGAATCAACGCTTCAAATCTTAAAAATATATTGGTTAACTTGAAATGTTGGCACACAAGGAAATGAATAGTTTATTTGTTCTGGGAAGATGGTTCTATGGGTGACACGAGTAATCCTGGGCTGATGATACATCGTCTTTTAGGGTTTCTAGAATATTATAGATCAATAAAATTATAAGTTGTAATCAGAAAAGACATGCCAAAATACCGCTCTGTTCCGTGTTGGTTTAGCATATATGAGGTTTCCAGTTTATAGGCCGATTTTTTCCATTCATAATATTACAAAATATACGCAATAACTAAATTTTATCAAAGTGTCAATTTTAGCAAATTGTCGTGCACAAAGACGGACAGACATCGGTCTATTACATTAATTTTTAATCCCAAGAATAACTCTCGTAAATGATTATTTCAATGCATTGTAATGCATACATACTTTGCACAGACCCGTAAGATCTGTCGTAAATTGATGGAAGGGTTCGGAATGGCCAATCACAAAATAGAATATTTTGGTAAATGAGTTAGCTATATTTGTGTGTACCATCCCAAAAAGGGTATAAGATGTACACAATTTCTGATGCAACCACTACACCCATCTTCTTAGCGTGTCTATATCTTTATTTATTAACATGATCTTTGTAGTTGGTTAATACATATATATATTGGTAATATCGTTTTCGTCAGGCGCGACATCAGAAACCGTATCATGAGAACCGAATTAAATAACATTTTACAATTGTTAAATTTGATTTTTATGGATCAAAAATTTTTATTTTTTATTTTGTATAAGTTGCCAGTTTATTGACATGAGGTCATAATATTGTAACACTGAGAACGAATCATTGGGGACCTATCAAAATAAACACCTTTATGATCCACCACTTCGAAACTCGGCCTAAATATATTTTAGAATCTATTCAACCGTAAATTCCAATCATGTCGATTATTTCCCAGGATTACCAGAATATCAACCAATTGGTTGATCACATTGTCACTGATGTTGGCGAAGGCACTTCTACATTTGATTTATGGGATGATCCTTTTGTGAGTGCTTACTGTGGATAACGAAGTAAAACATTTTGAATTTAAACATATTCTCCTAAGCTGGGAGCTGTACACGTTGATACTAAACACTTTGATCTGTTCTCATTTATTGCTGGACCCATCCTCTACGCTTCTTCTACGCATGTTGAGAATTCAGCAGTTACCTGGCGTTTATTTTGGGCCAATGATGTCCACGTCGTTTGCGCACGCTAGATGCATCACGCTCTTATAGGAAATTGTGTCACAGCGTGTCAGGCCAGCAACAAAGATTATTCTCTCCCTTCATCGGTTCAAAAAATTACAAGACAACTTGCTTGAATCCCGGTTTGGCATCAAAAGGCTCCGTCAGGCCAAATGTACCCTTTATGAGACTTAGGGCATTTCAGAGTGTCTTTTGGGAAAGCGTTATGAGTTTCTTGGGAAGGCTCCGCTCACTCATGATAGCGTATAGATGCAAGATGCCTTCATAGTCTTTCACAAAGGTTACTAGACAAGATCTTATAGCCGATGTTCTCGAGAGAAGCGTCATGGAGTTAGGCGCAATTTGTGGTTTAACTTTGTGTCAAAACAAGAGACTACTACGGCATCAAAAACTGGGTATGCAATAAATGAAGTCCTTGCCGCCAATTTTGTGCTGGGAGGTCTTAATATACGGTTGCCATATGGGCTTGAGACTTGCCGTTTATCAGTAACAAACACTTGGCATGATTCGATAAAATCCATTGAACATGAATGCATATTATGAATGCGGGACCTACCGGCATATCTTAATATATCCAATTATTTAATTTAAGCCTCAAGCTTAACCGAAAAACCTGATCACGATTTCTGTGTGATTAAGACTAAAACCAATTTGGATAGAACTTGTGTCACATTGTGAGTCTGAGCCCTTTGAATTATGACAATACCTGTTGTAATCTCATTTTTTTCGCAGGTCCGAATTAATTGAGTAAATAAGTTATTAATGTAAGGGAATTTCATGAATTAATTGAAGCCATTCCACGAAGATTCTAGTACATATTTTGAGTAAAGGCAAATGTTTCATCTTTGACACTAACAAAATTCAATATACTATGCCTGAGTCTTGATTGACATTCTTAATTTTTTAATTTAAAAATGGGCAAGCCATTAAGCAAATAATCGACAGGGCAGCAAATGTTTCGCGCTCACGCACTGGGAATAGATTTATAGGTGAACAGGGGATAGCATGAAATCATTTGCTCTGTCAATTTCAACAACTAATGTATCCAATAAGACGAACTCTAACTTACATGAAATTACTAATTGCGGCACTTAAGGCAGATGCATTCAAATCTCAAGTCAATCAAGGAACCGGCATAGCATCTGCACCGCAATAATCTGATAAGCAAGCAAGTTCCGTCAAATCCCTGCTCATTGGCATGACATTAGCACAATGCTCGTGTATATATTCGAACGCACATTAACAAATGGATATCATAACTATGGTTAGCATTTAGTCGTCACTACTGTCATGCTATTCGTGCGATAGCTTGTCATTGGCTTGGTGTTATTCAGCGTAGGCATCTTTGCTATTTGCAAGGGTTGACAATATTGTAGGTGTCATGTTGGTAGCATTGCCTAATGAGCAAAATGAAAATTCCCCTGTAAAGCGCAAACTCAACACTTTGACATCAAATGATTTTAATTACACGAAACCAGCAGAAAAATGTGGCAAAAAGCAATACAATAATTCTGTGTGTGCGCGTTTGTATGTTTGTGTGTTTTGTGTATGCTGCACGAGAGCACGCAAAAACCGAACCGAACCGAAATTTTTAAGAGAAATAACCGGTTTGCTGTATACGCTCATGATGTTCGCACTCTCTTTGAATTGGCTTACGCAAACATTGCCGGAACCATATTTAACAAATGAATAAAAAAATTTAAATTAACCAAATTATGTTTGGCTATGCCAAAGGTCAGATACGCTTCACCAATGCCTTAATCAAACTTTTATTCCACAAAAAGTTTTAATTTAGTTAAGAAAATCATTGTATTTAGAATTAACAAATAATATCACAATTTCCAAAATTCTTGACAAGCCGTAAGTTTGTTCAAATGTGCCAGTTTGTATAACACTTTTATGCTAAGCCAAGCCTATCTTGATAATTATCGCTGTAAACAGTTCAAATAAAACATTTGAACTTAAAATAATACACTTAAACAAAAAAGTTATCCACGTAATAACTTTACTCAGATTGATCAGTTTTCTAAATTCGGAATAAAATCATAATCAAATATTATCCTGAATTTGTAATTAACATTTGACAGAAGGTATCTTGTACGATTGGCCAATTTGTCTAGCAGCTATTGCTTTACCCGAAGCGATCTAGACCATTTTTGGGAAAAATTATTCTTTTTTCATAAATTTAATTGGATATCTGCAAAACCCAAAACCTCTTGCATATTAAAGTGTTCATTCAGATTTCCTAAGTTATATGGCAATCGTTATATCTGCCTGACTATGTCTAGTTTTCATAGCAATAGACATATTTGTAGCTAACTTAATATACCCATTGATAAAGGGAATTTAAAACTAATTCATTTATTTGTAGACTCATTTGAACTGGAAGCTCCGACAAAACACCAAACAACAATCCTCATCTACATAAGCTTATCATGATGTCGCTCTGAATACTCTCAGACCCACAATCCGCATCCATGCACGCATACACGTATTGCTTTAGCCATACATACCCATGCAAACGCTTTACATTGCGGGCTGCTAGCTCAAACGAGCCTATTCGTATAAATAGTCAAATGGAATGTATGCGTGTTTGTGCTGCTTGGAGTTGGGGCTCCCGTTAAAAATGGTCATGCTTTAGTATACCTGCAGCAGCACGTGTTGGTTTGACGCATCAAATTTGAGCGCGCTCGCTCATCTGACATATTTACATGACACACAAGGGAACACGCTGATAATAATTCCGACCACAGGTTCCTTGTTTTTTGCTCACAGCCTCTGCACCCCCACTACTCTTGTTATTACTTTATGTGCGTTTTTCTTTTTAATCAATTTAATAGAAACAACATTGTTCCAAGTGTGCATTACGATAACACTAATGTGGGCCGAATATTCCATAATGAAAATTTAACCCCGATGCTTTTTCTTTTTTCATAATTTTAAATGTGTGGACTGAATCGGTATCTTTTACCAAATTGATATTTTATTCTAAGTTGCCACCTTGCCCACTCTAATTGAAAACATCGGTGGCACATTTGTGGTTCATCATCCATAAAGACGATCAAGACTTTTTTCTTATTTTAACAAGATACATGTAACAGTCAGTCATTAAAGCCATTATTGATTGGATTGGCCGACGGACTCACCACCATATGCCACTGTTGCACTGAAAATGAGGGTTCTAACTTGAGTGTCAGACCTGCACCCAACATTAATACCCTTGGTACCATATAGTGTGTACGGTGTACGCAGCATCGACACCTACTAAGGACTACCTTTCTCGAGATTTATGGTACCACAGCATGTTGCCAATAGGCTACCACACCAATGACCGGGACGTCACCTCAGGTCAGAGCCGTCGTATGCGGTGACTTTCGATGAGATCGTAAAAATCTCAGGCACTGTCCGTTCGCCAGTTTTGATAAGTAGGAACCTTCTAAGTTTATTTTTAGAAGGTATCTGAGAAAACCTTCCTGATGGGAACAAGTTCTTGAGGAAAAGGTACAGAGCACCGTATGTCTCGTTTACACTCCACTCATTTTATTCTTGCAATTTAGGTTTCTGGGCAATCCTACCGTGCAGGAAAATGCTGATATCTCAAATGGGAAAACAGTCGGTCAATATAAAAGCATCAAAATTATGAAGTAATACAAAACTTCAAAAACTTCCGCTGAAACAACTAAAAATTGTATTCAGTTAAATAAAATCTGCGGTGAACGACCTATCAGAGGGAATTATGTTTTGATTTCACTGAAAGTTTAGAAACTTATGGGAACTGCATTAGTATGCATACAAAATTAGAGTAGCACGCGATGAGAGACCTGCTTTGTTCTGAAACGCCCTTGCAATCGGGAGCCAATGTTTTATGGGAAATACGCAAATACTAAGATAGTATCGTTTCAGGGTCTGAGAGTCGGTATCGTAACTTACATACTGGTATTGGAACTGCATTGAGTTTGACTAATATAAGTTGGTGGGGTCCAGCAATATCCATATTGCTTTTAAAACGAACCTACTACAAACGCTTTGATAGCGTTGAGGGTCATACCTGGGTTCAGGATCGTCTATATAGTACCGCATGAGAGCGAAGAATATGCTTTTAACTTAATGAAAGCTGCGGAATAACATCGGATCCATCATGCCTGAATTTGGCATTGGCGACGAACTCATAACGCTTTCCAAAACGATTGCAACTAACTTGGTGCACCCTTTCGAAAGGGGCTCAACGGAGCTTCATACATAAGGGATCCTCCAAATTTTTCAACTTTTACATGGAAAAAATAATCACTCCTGCGGTCTTGAAACGCAGTGTCATAATTACCTATAAGAGGGAGTAGCGCTTCCACCAGATTCGTTGAAGAAGCACGAAAGATGCTATGCTATCCCATGTTAACGTACATGGATTCTAGCCTAGGAAACTTCCTTGAATGGTAACACTTCAAGGTCGAAGTGGTTTACGACTTTTTTCAAGAAGGCTCCAGCGTTAGGAATACCTCAATTTTATTTCAGCTTTTGGAATGAATAAGGTAGTTTTGATGTATTTATTTAAGCTCTATTAAGAACCTTCATCTGTATTGTTATATTTTATATCATAATTCGGCACTTATAATTTTTTTTTTTGCAACTCGAAAATTGTGTGCACCAACAAGACCTGTAACAACGCGACGTCGTGCATAATTAAACTTTTTATTTTTTCTGCTGGCATTGTTGTTGATTCTGGGCTCGGAACTGCCATTGGGCATAACTTAATGAGTCAATGACTTCCTGGTGTTTTTGTTGTTTTATTATTCATTTTTTTAATTTTTTTTATTTTTTCACTTAAATACTTGCAGCAGCCGTTGAAATACCCCTATCTATATGCACAGAATCACTGGGAGCATTTGAGTCGCAAATAAGTATATATCATTTCTTATATACGTATTACGTACACATACGACCACCAGCACTTATGTGATGAACGTGTGCAACATTGAAAACTGTACACAAACAAAATCGGCGAAACATTGTAAATACAAAATGTAGAAAAAATATTTGTTGTTTTTGAAAACTTGTAATACCAAACCAGCTTTTTGTGATGGTTGGATAAGACCGACTGCAAATTACCCAGCATTGGTGGCACGACGTTTATAACGGAACTTTGATTAAACCACTCTGACAGATTAATAAAAAAAAATAAATTAATAATCTGCGGCTTTCATACTGCACAAATTTCATTGAATTCGTTAGCCATCGAAGGTTAATATTTATTGTAAATGAAGAAATTCATAAAATTTCCATTAAAAATGAATACTTGTCCACTGTGGCGTGGCCATTCATCAATAATAAGGTGATTAGTTATGAATACCACAAACCGAAAAGTGATCGAATTTAATACATGTAAAGATCATGAAGTGCTAAACTACCACTTGTATAAAAAATAGCTAAACAGTTTTTTAATAAAGCAATTGATTTTAAATTCATTTCATTGCGTCTTTAGGATTACCAATTTAGTCAAACGTATATCCACTAATAGTAATTAACAAAACCAGAACAAGTTTCGGTTGTATTTGCACTTTTAAAGTAGGATTTTTTTAGATAAAACACTAATTTTTCCATCTTTCATGTAGCTTGTGGATTTCTCACTCATAAAAGTGCTGGTCTTTTGAAGTAATACGATTAGCCAGCCAATTTCTGACTCCCCCGAGGGCAATGTGTATGCCGTCAATCAAAACAAATGGAAGGATGGGATAGCAGCTCTCAGTGAAGTGGTTTCAAATTTGCATTATCATGGCGCAAAATATCTCATCATGCGTTCAAGGATATTCTCGTCATATTCCGAACTATTAATGGCTCAAATTGATAGTTAATTATCGGTAGCTATCTGTATTAATGGTTTCACTAGCTTTAGGAACTCAGATAAACAGCATTGTTTTTTTCCCGAATCGATGTGGTTATCTAGTTGAAGTTGACGTTTGTCTTGGATGAACCCATCAACAATTCTGAAAAATCAACAATTTTCCATTACCAGTTACAATTCGATGCAAAACTGTTTTTCTATCGTGTCTCCTACGCAATACTTCGCAAGTTTTTCTTTCAGTTGTCCTATCTTTCATTCTTGCACCCATTTCGAAGACTTTTGGATATTTTTTGTTGTGTAACATTAAACATGTGTACTAAAAATGTTTGACAGGTGTCAGAGCCACCAAACAAAAGGAATTAAAAATTAAGTCTAGTTCACAATAATTGCTGCTTTTCGAAACATTCGATCTTGACGCTCACTCCATATCGGTACACCTTATATGTGTCAAATACAATATTCATTCTTGCATCAAAACTGATATTTGCTTTTTGCCAACTTATTAGAAACAAATATCCACAGTTTGACCAGGAACAGTTATCTTGTGATGCACCATATGACACTAAAGTTTTAGAGAATAAGTAATAGTAAAGTACGACTTCGTGCTTTTTCTCTATTGCATGTTTTTTAAAACGCATTATTTTGTTGTTTTTGTAGAAGTGCCAATTCGAATATATTTTTCTTATGTCTTAAAGCTTTTATTGATGCAACAGTGACAACTTTGAATATGAAAATTTCTGTTTTTGATGAATGAAAGATCGTTGGAAAACTTTTGAATTTGGTTGTTGCTTTTGTTGCAGTATTCTTAAAATTCAAAGCATAATTTTGTCGAGTTTAATTCCATTGTAACTCTTTTTTTTTTAACAAGTATATAATAATTTGCATCTTTACTCGTACTAATGTTTTATTGCTCTCTCTAACCGCAAGTGAAAGAAACTTGTGAATATTTTTGGAACTGGGGGTTCTATGTGGCTACTCCCAAGTTTATGCAGGGTCCTCTAGGGAACCAATTAATTGACAACTCACTTGGATTAAATTGGCACTGGCACGATCACCAACTTATTGCTTATCCTTCTACTGCCCACGGATATCCCAAGTTCAACACGACAACAAAAGTGCCTCTAACATGTGACTGCTGGGTATCATAACGCCGACATGCATACGAGCAGGCTAGTCAAAGAGGAATGTTGTAAACGTGCTGTTCGCATAATTGCATTGTGCGAGTATATATTGCTGGTACGAGGAATGTTCTCATTTTGAAAATAACGCAACGTGAAAACCATCAGAGACTTGTGCATCAAAGCACCACGCCAGCGACACAAATAAATTTTCAAATGAACAAGCCTTTGGGGTAGTCCTGCATATATGTTACCCGATAAAAAATTTGATATGGCACATGTTGATGTGTAACTGTTTTGCTTAAATTTTGTATAAATGTATATATATATACATATATATGTATATATATATATATATATGCACGAAATTGTAGTATACGCTGTGTTGTGTAGTTTTTTGAGATTTCATAAGTGTGTCATCGGTAAACTACACGACGCCAACATGCCAACATTGGCGGGAACAATTGTTTTTTCGTTTCGCCAACATCTACCCGACAACGGTTTTTTATTAAATTTAATTTTTTTGTTTTGTCCATTCTCCCTCATATTAATTTTTTTCTTAAGCCAAAGTATGTATCACTTGAGGACTTGCACTGTATGCCGAAACAGGCATTTTCATCAATTAAACAGTTGTTATTCTAAAATTCTCTAATTCCAAGTCATCAGAGACAAATAGTGTATCCATTACCAAGTCTCGGAATCGTATTGAACATAATAAAAAAAGGACAAGAAAATGCTTTCTGGTTAAGAATAAAAGATAGATTTAATAGTCGATGAAGATTGGACTTAAATGAGCAGAATTGTCAGTCTAATTAAACAGACTATGAACAAAAGTATTTCTGCAATACGAAATTTCAGTAACTTCAAACGAATCATTTGGCAATTGATCTCAGTTAAATGAAATCGGAAGATAAATGTATCCTAAATTGTGGGCCGATTTGGTTTGTTCCGGCAGAACTTGAAGGAGCTATTAAAAAAATGTCCAGAAATTCATTAAAAACATGTAGTGCAAAATTCTTATTTTGATACATTACAGACTTGGAACTAACAATAAAACCCCTAGTGTACGATTGATGGGTATAATGAAATGGTAAAAAGAATGAATGAATTAGATATATTCCGAAGCAACATATATTACACTATCAACCTAGCTTGACTGCTCCCTTGCCCGCTGTATTTCGACGCTTCAGAACAAAAGTGGCCATACTAACCCTAGACCGACATGTGCGTCTAAATCAGTAGAACCGTTTTTAAAAGTACATCATATATGAGGTGGAAAACTTCCCAAAAAGCTTCATCGAAATAATTAATCACATTTGTGTATATTTGATTAAATGGCGCTGGTGCCTCATATTCAAATCCCATATTATTAATTTAAATATTTGCGGAATCAGATACAGCTCAGCAGCAACATAGACGTTGCATTGTATCATGGCAATGCAGCGATGAAAGAAGTGTTATGAGATAATTGTCTTGTTGTCTTTTTTGTTGAGCATTGTTGCTGCCCTATCCACTCTATGTCTAAAGTTTCGCTTTTGCGAAATTTCATATTTAAAATGTCATAATCCATATCCAGCACTGTTGTTTGTGTTGGAATTCAAAAGACAGCTCTTTCAATTGAATTATGATAGGAATTATTAAAAAGCAAATTCAAATGTATATTGTCAAATGAGTGCGAGTGATAAAAGAGCAGTAGGGATATTCCCGTGCTGACACTCATTGCATAACATTTCTGTTTTTTTAAAAGCGTGAGGAATGGCTTGATAATAAAAAATATTTTAAAACAGATAGGATTAAGCAAAACACAGAAAATAAATTTTAAAAAATCAAAAATGATATAGATTTAAGAAACGGTCACAATATACAGAACAATACCCATTTACCATTCATCGTTTAGTACATTATCCATTTGGTACTTATATTAAATATATATTATGATATAAGCGACAATAAACGAATACTTTACAATTCTGAATAGATGGGTCTATGGGAAAGTATTTACTTCCACGAAATGATTACCTAATGTAGCAATAACCACTTTTAAAAGTAATTTTTTGGAAATGTAGTCTATGTGAGGTAACTAGTTTCTTCTTTAGTCAGTCTGATATCCATTATAACCATAACTCCAGTAATTTTTGGATTAGAGTAATGAAATATGGTATCTGAATACGTTTGTTCAAAAACCAGGTCAAAGTCGGTTCATAATTTCCGCAATCTGCCATCAAAGAAAGACCCCAGAAAATACCGAAAAGCTCTTGACTAGGGTAAGTCTACTCACATTGAGAGTTAAAAATTCTCATATGCAATAGAACTTGAATGCAATCGTTGCAGCTTTTTCGATAGACTGGATGCATCTAACATCCCAAAATTGCGTGCCACATTATTTATTGCCGATTCTTTTGTACTTGGTATTTGATATTACGTTGTTAATATAATTAATGTTAATATAATTAATTAATTATTCGGATGCCTCCAGTGCAAACTAGAGCCCAGAAACTTAAAATTATAACGAAATTGTATGCTTTAAATTTAAAAATTATGCTAAAACATTAAAAAGTTGATTCTTAGGAATACAATTTTTGGGGGAAGCTATTTTATACCATGACTCAAAGACTGGGTGGGTGTTTTGGATTAGTGAAAAGTATGTTTCTCAGAAATAATCGTTTCTGACAATTTTTATTTTTTTTTTTTTTTGAAATTAATAATAATACTCATTAGTCATTCATTTCACGAGCAAGAAAATATCACAACAATACCGAATTTCGGCAACTATCATTGAAACAACTGGTAAATCCGACAACGTAGTTCCCAAAACTATGAATTCATTTCATTTATATCTTAGAATACTATAGCAATAACGTTAAAACGTCTAAGTGAAAAATTTCAATAGCATTCAATGAAACATCTGGCGTTTATGTTAATTTCCGTGAAGTCAGGAAAGTTATAGGTTGATTTGATGGAGATCGATTGACCGATTGAGTAATGAAATATCTTGCAGTTATTTTCATAATTGTACAATTATAAAATTGTAAACGAAAGTTTAAAGACAGAAATATTTGCACAGTGTGTATCAAAGATGGACATGATTCAATGAAAGTCAAAGGCACCACCAATGCACCTATGTGTTCCTACAAGAGGGTTTAAACAAATTTGACAGAAAAATCAATCAAATTCAACCCAACTTCGTAATTGTTGAATATCAGTGCCACTGTGTAGTCAGAAAAGAATGTTTTACACAAATTTAGGCCGAAAAATTCATTAAATTCAACGCAATTTGATTATAGCAAGGCAGAGTTCACTTTCCTGCACCTTGCACAAAAATGTAATTCATTTACTTTAATGTCATTTTATGACTTTGGGAGCGATGTGTATCTCATTGTCGGCCTTAGACAACTGCAACTATCTAACTTCTGTTTCATTAACATTATACAATTGCAACGAAATCGTGGGTACATTACAAACCTGATTTCACTTAAATGGTTTCACCTTCTATCATCGGAAGCTAGTAAAATTTAGTAATTCTGTATTGTTGGGTATTATGTAGTGTGTTTTGATCGAGTTTTACATATACATTGTTTCTGTCTTGCGTATAGTGTCTCGGGCAAATGTGGTGCACCAGATTTTACGTTTTTGTTTTAAATTTTCTTGTTTCCCTGTGTGTTATTGTCGTTGGCATGCGACAAAGTTATTGCATGCATAAGCTATAATCACCAAGATTATTGTCCTGCGCCACCTGCGCATGCAAGGAAAACGCCGCCACCAGTAGCCTTTTGCAAATACAAACAATCAAAACACACGCACATCGTCAATCGTATACATTGTCGATTGCAACTGTCAAAATGTCAATGAATAACAATACCTATGGATGCAATGTCAAAGTTAAAAAAAGAACTGAAAATACTGTGACATACAAATGCATTGCAAGCTTAGGACAGTGTGTGTGCTTGGTGGTGGCAGAACGTGACTGGATATGTGAGTTAGGCACATGCACAATTCCGTGCATTGAAACAAACAGGAAAACACAAAAAGAAGGATATAATGGTCGATCAAAACCGGCTACTGCATACCCATCTGTCATTCATTTTATAGACTCATCAAAACATTCCAGCAATTCCGAATTCAGTATCTTTCGATGTATCTCATCACTAGAAATTTTACTCACTCAATTAAAGAAAAGTTATTGTAATAATATGAAAACGGCTAATTAAGAAATACCTGGCTTTTAAACTAAAAATTAGTTTTGACGGTATGTTTGTAAGACCCAGAATGAGTGATCGGAAGATTTATGCCGATTTGATCAGCACCCAAACAGGAATTGATCCTGCCATGTCCATCGGTCCGTCCGTCGGTGGGGCCATCTGTCGGTCCGTCCATCCATCTGTCCGTCCTTAAGCAAATACTAGAAAGACGGACTTGAATGATAATAAATATGGTTCATGTGTGCACCCAAAATTATCACTATTGGATTAGAATCAGAAATATCTTAAATACACCAATGTGGTCAAAAATATTATTCAAGCTGAACTTGTAAATTTGGTAATTTCTTTGTATTTAGCAATTCGGAAGCAACTTGTATCCCACTTTCGGCGTAAGTCGAGTGTAATTATTTTAATTTAAGCTATGAATATTTATGTATTAAAACTGTATATCAGAAGCTGCGTTGGCAGAAAGATGTCAGCCCCGCTGTGTTAATACCCTACATTTGAATATGCACCTAAATAAAAAAAAAATTTCATACTGAAAGAGACGGAAGAAATTAAGGATTTGTAAAAAGTAAAGTAAAAGATGCACACCATCTGCATAATCGCAGAGTAATTTTTAAAGACACGATTAAAGGAATGGAGAGAGTACGTCAAGGCATGTGTACTTGTTATTTAAAATGGTTATCAAAAATCGGCACTTGAAGTAGGTTTTGCCTCACAGACAACGATTCAAAAAAATATCTTACTTCAGCAATAACTTAATACTTAATGCTCAATTCCTTTTGAAGTTATTCCAATACTTACTGATCCATTACTTTTGCACCTCCGCCTGCTCGGCATATGTAATAACTGAAAATATTTTGTTTTTCATACAATTATCCAATAATCTCAACAGAATATATTATTTCTCACACTCATGCGCCTTACAAGAAATAAGAAAATAAAAATATAAAAACAAATTACAGCCACCTACAATAGAACTGTACTTAGAAGTTTTCGGTATAAAATCATGTTCTGTTTTCGTAGGGTTCCAGCACGAACGTTTGTGATGTCAAGTGAAAAAATGAAATGAAATCATGTGAAACAAAATATGTAAAGATCGGTATCACAACAGATTAAGATGTAGCAATGTCCATTCGTCAGTTATTAAAATCCAGAACTTTATGCGAAAATCAGACTTTTGAGATCGAACTTGGTTCTGATACAGACAATATTTCGGCCACCTCCTGTACAATTACGTGATTGAAATTAAGTGTTTTACGTCAAAATATTTTTTTATTAAGATGATATTGGTAGAACACATTATTGTGTTTAAAATAGGCGAGATCAGATAAAATTCAGAACAACTTCCATTAGAACTAAGCGGAGAAAATATTTGATTATACGCTTAATAAACTACAAATACCAATATATTTGTATTAAATTTCGAATGCAAGATACCATTGATATAACCAATTTGAGTCCTTAAATAAAGCGGAATCGGATAAAATTCAGATGTATCCGCAATATGAATATATGGATGAAAAGAGAATTGTATGTATTTAAAAAATAACGTTATCGAATTATATTGAGGGGAGCTCACAATTAAATTTAACTGGTTCAAATATCTAGCAAAATACAATTCGAATTTAAGATGAAAAGGGTCTTTGTACTCGACGAGCTTTTTCGTCAATAAAAGTGCAATAAAAAGGCCAGCAAAGAGTTTTGTTAATGTAACCTTAATTTATTGAAGTGCCTTTGCTACCGGTTGGTTTAGAACTGAACGAGTTCTCTTATAATAAAACATGATAAAACTAGATTATGCTTAAGATGAATAATACAACAATATTTGTGAGAGAGAAAGATTGTACTTAAAGTGAATTTAACAAAAAATGTTTATGAAAATTACAACCAATAATACAATAAAGCAATAATAATTATATTTACGGCAAATGTTTTATATTATCAAATGGCTCTACCATATGCGAACAAAGGGTTATACCAATTAGATTAATTATACCGTACCGTACCGTACAACGATTTCATGAAATTAAAGGAATTTATGCAAATGAAACCAGAAATTTCAACCAGTTCAATGACAGTACTTTTATCGAAATGACACATTTATTTTTCAATAGTATCTCGATTACATAAAATTAGCAACTTTTATAGGTTTATTACATGTCATTTCAAGCAATCAAATTAATTATATTCCATTTATTTGCATCATAAAGATGGTCTGGGGATACACCTGAACTTGCTCCGATCTCACCCATTTTTGCCACAGTAATGGACAATACAAATGCCATCTTAATTACTAAATTTCATCGAGTTAAAAGAATTTATTTACGAAAACATACGTGCACAGGATTTACAGGAAATAATGCTGAAAACGGACCCAAGTCCGATTTTTCTATCCTAAACAAAACCGATCGTAATCATTCTCTATTCATATAATAAGTATCAATTTGGAGATTTCAATGAAAAATTTCATACTAATTGCCAAGATTGTGTAGCAGCTGTATAATCGAGTCACCTGGTTTTTCAGATTTTTTCAAAAATACAACATGGCATAAATACAAGTGTCCAGCCTGATATCTGGAAGACTTAGAGAGAAGTTCCCATAATCCCAAGACAAAGACACGGACAAGGCCAGATTGAGTCTTGGGGCGCAGAACAATTAGGTAGCAGAACAATTCAATGCTATACGTGTTTACAAATTGTTTGCTACAAAGTATTGATTTATATATGATGTTCACTCTAACAAAAAGACAGGCCAGATTACTAGGTAAAGAAGTGGCTCCGTCGCTTCTGTAAATATGGTAAATTACTCATCAATAAACTAGTTGAATACTGAGCCAACATAAGCAGCATGATATGAGAATAATGAAGTGAGTGTTATACAAAGCGAGTTACATAAACCGACCCAAAGCAGCGCTTTCCTGAAACTTTTGGTTTCTATTTCCTGTTTGAGGAGTGTAAATTTAAATTTGAAAATTTAAGAATTTCTTGCACATTTTTCTGCGCCACTTAAGATAGGACAGGCATATTCGTATTGGCATCATTCATATTGTAAACTTGTAAACTTCCTGTACCAAGAAACGCAAATGCAAAAAACCAATGTTAAATATATGTATACACGTCATCAATTTATTGCCAAATCCAATTTTCTTTTGGCCAAACGACTGCAACACACAGAATTAACTTAATTTAAACCGATATGAGAAGTATGACCAAAAATTCAATTCAGCCATACCCCTTCCTCCGTCCGGCTGTCTGTGAGTGCATGCGTCATCACAATCTAGAGAGCACGCGGTTGGTAAGGCTTGTCAAACTTCGAAAAATGTTCGATCTAAGTTCGAACTTGGTTGCAATTCGGCCAATATTTTGTGTAGATCTTGTACACTGTTTTGTTGAAATGTATAACTTAACAATAAATTAGCTACAAATATGGTAACCGAAAAATAATTAAATAATTAATAAGATATTATTTTATAATAAAAATAATTTTGGCACAGTCCAGTAATAGGTGAAATCAGATAAAATCACGAGGCGTTCCCAATACATTTAGATGAATAAAATATAGATCTTAAGGCAAATAAAGTTCAAAAGCATATATGTCTATGTGTAATCGGTCCATAATTTCGGGTACTCCCATATAATGTTTACTCTCGATTTTAAGGTAATAAGCATAAAAGGTAAGAATTTCATCGCATTGTACTTATTCGACTTCAAGCATTTTGCAGTTGAATTTTAGCAAAATCGGTTGAGACCTTCTTCAACTTCCCATACAACGTTTACACCCGATTTCACAAAAATCTGGTGTGGAAGTATTTTTGGACTATTGTCATAATTTCAAGTTATTGTTACGATTTCAAGTTATTCTTATATTATTTTACGATATGAACGAAATGAGTCTATAATTTCGGATACTTCGCATAGGCGTTGTACTTAAATGAGTAAATACCAGTTGTTTCATCGAAAATTACTGATATTTGGTGTTCTTGTAATATCTTGATCGATTGAATGATTGATGGGTATTAAATCGGTCTTGACCGAATATTACATTGGAAGAGTAATTAAATTCGGTTGTTGAATATATTTGGTAAAAAGCCAGATGGAGTTCGAGAAAAGGCAAACGTTATGTGCTTCAGTTCATGCTACTTAAATTTGGTATGGAAGCATTTTCGGGTAATTACCATAACATTTGATTACTTCAGCAAAATTGGTCCATAATGCAATATTTCTCACGTAGAACGTTTAATAGTGATTGCAAAGCACTGAGCAGGTGTTTCATTGCATGCTACGAATTTTGGAATTTAGGCGTTTGTACTTTATTACCAACTTTCTCTGATTTTAGTGATTTCAGTCCACAGTTTCGGGGTACCCTCACTTATTTTCTTAACCGAGATTTTCTTTAATAGAATTTCCAGCTATCCCATCGAAAATTATGAAAATTTGGTTTTGCCGCTAAATTTATATGATACTAGCAAATGAATGTATTATGAGTCTAAATTTGACGTTTTTAACTGTCAACTATTATTTATTAACTAATTATTTCATTTAGTTATGTATACATATTTTTATGTTTTTATATATCAGTTACTACCCATCAGTGAATTGGGACTGCAATGGGTTTTCCTAAAGTATACTATGCATAGAAATAATCCTTTGCGCATACATATAGTTCTCAGACGAATATGGAAAAATACATAAAAATTCGGTTGTGCGATATCTGTCAGCGATCAGGATAAATGGAGTAGTTTTTGAGTTAAATCTTTGAAATTTGGTGATTGGGTGTATCTTATAAAAGCCGAGGTAAAGTATATCACCACCGGTTTAAAATTTGTCAATAATTTTAAAGAATTAACACGGTAAGCGTTCAAATCCAGGTTTTTTGTAACTTCTGTGCATCATTTTGTATATACAAATATAAAACAGAAACCGTTCGGTGAACTTTCCAAGATTTCGAGTACCTTTCGACCAAAATTAAATATATTTCCTTTTTTTTAAATCACGTTTTTTGTATCTTCAGTTAAGATTTTAGGAGCTGCAAGAGTTCATTAAAAAGCCTACAAAAATGGGAGTAATCGGACAAGTATTTAGTTTACCTCCAAAACGAAGTTGTACCGTTGAACATGAGAAATTATGTCGTTATCGCCGTAAATTTTTGACTGATTGTGATTACAGTGAATGCATAGTTGGCTATCGTATGATACATATGTTTTGATCGGATTTCAAAAACCTCCATGCTTCAACGTCGCACTGCTGGAGTGGTGTTATGAGTGACTTGTATATGGTGATTTTTGTTTTCCTAGAGAGAGTTCTGCTGCAAATCCTTAACCACTTTGAGGTTGAAGTTTTCTATCCAAATATTGTACCTTAAAACCTTTATATTGACACAAGTTTCTTTCTCTTGTTTCATTTAATTAGTACTTTCACATGATGTGGTTCGTGTATGAATCTGGACAATGCGGCAGTAACCACATGTTTCCTTCGGGAAACGATGTACACGTTGTCAGCGCAAGCACAGGCATAACGTTCTTATAGGAAAGGGGACACTATGTCTACCTTTATCTTGAACAAGTGCAAGGATATGGAATCACCATATCCGAGGCCTGATTGGGCATCAAACGGCTCTTAGACATATTTGGCCTTTCTGAGTATCACATCAAGACGTGTAATGAGTTTATTCTGCATGATAAACTCAGACAGGATATTGACTCCTTGGAGTTTTAAATACTGTAAATGATAAAGAAGGTGGGTTGCTTGTCCCTGGGTCTGATAAAAGATTTAGTGCGCACTGAAAATCCAATCCATGATCGATTTATCAAGTTGGGTGCCACCCTGAAAAGATCTGACAAGTTTAACCAGCATATAATAATTATAAACCCCCATTCGCAATCTCTTTTATTGTAACATATGTTGGGACAGATTCCAGGATTACCTACGAGATGGCCCACGACACAGCCATGGTGGGTTTCACACTTTGCTATGTGGGTTCAAAGGGAAAATGCGGGTCACACCAAGTAGGAGTGTTTCTAATCTAGTTTACATTAATTATATTGCAATTAACTGACTGCGATACTCAAAAGCACTTTGAAAGCTCGCGATGAATAGAGAATTGTAATGCGTCTTGTGTACAAATTTAAAAACATTGAAGTCTTAAAATAATTGAGAATAATCTTTTTACTATATTATCTACCTCGTATTTTGAATATAAGCGTTGCGCAGTTTCCGGTTTCATTACGAATTATTTTTGTGTATACGTCAAGTTCACACATATGTGTGTGAATATGTGCATATGCGTTTTATTCGACCTGAATTGACAATGTGCAAGCACAACACGCAACGGCCTATTTGCTCAGGCTGATGCACAATTTCCAATATGATTGTATTTTCATTCTCTTGCTGTGGCCTGCTGTAACTTATTTTTCTAAATTTTGTCGAGGATATTGTGCTATTTAATTTATTTACACACTTTTATATATGTAATTTTTCCCCATTTCCACTCGCATTTAATTAAATTTTATACATATATATAATTTTTTGTGCACTTTGGAATTCATTTACGGTTCAATTTGGGCGTTGGCTAAAGAGCATTTTATCGATTTAACTTGATATACAATTCTCTATGAATAAATATGTTAAACAGTACTTCAAAATTAAAGGTTCCATTGAATTCAGAATTTTTTAATGAATTCGGGTTTTTTTTTTGTTCGTTTCATATTTGATGAATTGCTTTCAATTACAATAATGGCAAACAGAATCGCATCATGATTACAGTGACCATACTTTGGAGACTATGAATAAGGACAATAAAACATCAACATGAAAAAAACATGTTCAAACAGGCTAAGGATGATTAATTTGATGAAAAGACACTCTTTGGGAATAAACAAATTATGAGCAAGTCGACGATATTATAATTATTTGTATCAAGTAGCAGTAGGAGATATCGAAAATCCAAAAAGTCAAATAGAACATATCGAGAATTTGCATGAATTTCGAATCTGATTCGTTTTCAGTCCTTTCACCGACTACATATTACCCAGTCACCGTTACGTAAACAGTAACGGCTCTTGGTATTTTAAATATTCTTTATATATGTCGCACATGAATGTGGGAAAGACTGTATTCGTTTTGCTTACATGTTTTTACAAGCAAGGACAAGAAATCTGAGATCTTCCAAAATATATATCGACATCGTCCCATGCGCTTCCGTCCGTAACCAGAAAACTCGAAAGGCGGGTATAATGTTGCACAAATATTCTACTTAAAAATGTTAGATCGAAATGTGATTTCTTTTTCAGATTCGATAAATATATCGGTTACGTTCAGTAAACTTTTCTACGCAAAACTGGCGTCTTAGAGCCCCAGATATTTTGCTTGCAGTTTGCCGTTAGAAGCTAAAATAAGTTTACGTCAGGAGTCTGCATAATTTACGTCAATTATATTCTTATTGAGCTGCTGTGATCGAATGACATAAAACAGCAGCATACAATAGACAAGTAGATACACATGCTGACGTTGTATATCTGCAGGACCAATTATATAAATTCTATTTAATGCAGCCAATTACCACTAAAAACCAATTATCGTGCGTGTTGAATTTAAAGCGCTTAATTAGCTATTGTCATCTTTACAAGCATTACTGGAATACTTCATTCAATCACAATTGCATACACACAATTACAATACCCATTATAACGTGTCGTTGTACGCAAAAATGCAGGCGCACATGCACACCAGCTCAACAAAGACGTACAGTAGCATAGGAAATTGTGCGCGCCGAAACAAGCACCTAATCAGCCGTAGCGAAGTATAAGCGGTGAGAAATAAGAGGAAGCACTGAAAATATCTGTGAATTGTTGAAATACTCTTGTAAAGACTTATGATGAATTACAAGTTATGGCGAACACTTCACTGCTTGTGGAATGCGGCATGCTACTTTTATTTGCGCACATTCCAAACTTACAAAGCACGAACTTGAAAACCAATGAAAAATCTTGTTGCCCATAAAATAAATAAAGACAGTGCTTTGAAAAAAGGATCAGGCAAGAACGTGGTACAAATAACAAAAGAAAATTAGGAATTTGTTAGCAAAGCAATGACATTCAGTGTGAAACAAGCACCTTCATCGAAGAAGCGAAATGACACCAAGGCAGCTACTTTCTGGGAGGTGTTCGAAAAAAAACACTATTCATGCGCATGGAATTCTATAATTACATTCAGCTCCACGTGAACAGTATATCTTCCGTAAGGAAATGGTGTGCAAACGATAAGTGCCCATGCTTTCGTGTGCATGTGTGTTTCAGTGCACATGGAAGCGTGATAGTCGTTTGGAAGAACTGTATAGCTAGATAAATAAAGAATAAATTTAAGTTACCTCCAGTACACCTATGTGGTCCAAAAAAAGGATTTTAAGCAAAATGAGCCACAATCATCAAGTAAATTCAACGAAGTTCCATTTTTCAGTGATTATAAATTCGAATAATGTATGTACCTATAATGGGTAAGTTTGGGCGAGGTACCTCCAGTACACCAATGTTGTCCGCAAAGAAGGTTTTAAGAAAATTTTGCCAAAAATATGAATATAATTCTTTGAAATTATATAATGTAGTCATCATAGCTATCATCAATGCTTGTACCAAAAATCAAAATGTTTGGATGAAAATCAGAGGTACCTCCAGTACAACGAGAATAGGGTTTTAAGCAAATTTTGCTAGAAAAATTAATGAAAAGAAATTATTCTTATTGACTGATAATAATTATTATCGGAGCGTGAACTAAATAGGCACATGTTTGGATGAAAATCAGATATGTGTCCAACTTCATTATTGTGACGTCTATTAAAAATTTACGAGCGACGTGTATCTCGCTGTCGGCGTTAGCAAACTATAATTTTCTTACTTGTGTTTAATATGGGATTTGCTGCCAAAACGATTTATTTTAGTTTAAATTCAATAAGTACTTGTTTATAAGTTTCTTTGGAAGTTCAAGCTTGGGAAGTTCAAGCTTTGAGATCTTCTAAGAAAATTGCAACGATTACTACTAATTTAACTTCATATACTTAAATGAAATTTCCTAATCTTCGCATTGACATTAGGTTAAATGATTGGTGAATGGGCAATAGCTAAAATAATGGCCTGATTACACCAATTTTTGTAAGGTTCACAGATATGTCTTATTTAGGTGTATGAAATGACCCACACATTGAAGACCTAGGGACAAGATCCTTCTCGAGTACGATAGAAATTCAGAATAGGTAAAGAAAATTCAGACTGTAACGCCATGCCCTTTTTGTTCGGATTCTGGAGGGGATTTCGACACCACATTAAATAAATTCAAAAAGGAAAAATTTAAGAAAAAACATGTAAAAAAGTAACAGTCAGCTTAGGCCGACAGTATACTACAAGTCGCTTGATAAATAAATATAAAACACAAACTGTAAAACAGTCTGATGACATGGTTACCCGTCAAACTTCCAACTCCTATCGCCCAAACTTTTAGTAAACAGATGCCCTGGAGGTACATGAAATGTTGGAGAATTCTTAACAAATTTCAAATTTCAATTTAACATTTTTCCATAGACTATGTTGTACAAATTTTGTTGACGTACGTCAAATTTTGATCTAAAGTTTTTCCAGAAACTATGTTTGCTAAATTTTATAAATCTACCTCATTTCCTTGTTTCCTTGTCTTTTGCTAAGACAGTGTGGTGGACAGACGGATTGACGGATAGGGATGGATCGATTCTCGTTGTGATACTGATCATATTGGTATGCAACCTCAGAGGTATCCGATTATTTATTCTGGGTGTTATAAACGAATGACAAGAACTAATTCATACATTGCCAATTTCATTGGTGATGTGATCAATAATAAAACACTTGTCTTTGACGCAGAACTGTCTCTTGCTACTAATATTAGGTTCGTATCTTATATTTTCTGGACAATTTTAAAGAATAACACCCAAAAAATTGAGGAATTCATGCGGTTATACATTTTTCAGGGCCAGGACTTTTATCATGAAAACATTTATTAGGTTGGGTAAAGTTTTTATAGAATTATTCAAAAATAAACAGTTATACTTCTTAATTAGTTTGTTTTTGGTCAAAAGGAGGTCTGATTTGAACCGTTTACAAAATTAAAGAGGCGTTTTGAATTTAACCAATATAGCTAAAACATAAACCAATCTAGCTAAAAATTTCTCGAGTTACATTTAATAATGACTAGGCCATCACCCAATCGATTTTTTATACCCATCAGTAATAGAGCGGTGAAAGTATAATTTTGTGCAAACTATCAAGTGCATACTTCCGACTATTTGTTTGTTCGAGACAAATTCATAGCATGCAAAACTAAGAAAACAAGTAAGACCGTTACAGTCAGCTTTGGCCGACAGTGATATACAAGTCGCTTCCAAACTGTTTAGTACAGAGGACTCAAAATACTGAATTTCAGCTTGAAATTAAAAAAAAAGTTTGTTCCAATAAATTAAAAAAAATTATTCTCCGAATTAAAAGATATATCATTGGAATCTTAGATTTTCATCCAATCAAGCACATTGTTGTTAATTATAATTTCCTCCACTTTTCCAACAACATGGGTGAATTTTAGCAACCTCCCATTTTCAACCAATCAAGCCCATTTGTAAAACACATATTGATCATATTTATCTCCATTCAATAAAGAAATTCCGTAAAATTTTAGTGATGATTGCGCCAAATTTTGCTGTACGCCCTCTTTTGCGACCACATGGGTGCGATAGAGCTTCCTCTAATTTTTACCCAATCATGCTAAATGCATATTTAGATGCCAGGATTAGCCACCTAATTACGAAATTTCATTGGAAATTATGAACTCTTACCGCTTAAATATTTATAAGCCCCCAATTTTGAGGAAATAGGTGTACTGGAGGTACCCGAAATATTCATCGGATATTTACGAAATTCGAACGTCGATCTTAGAGCGTGTTTGCCAAATTTGTTGGGTTTAGCTCAAGTCCATCTTTCTAGTTTTCGCTTATGAACGTACGGTGGCCACATAAATTCTTAAGGTGGTATGATCATATCGGGTTTTATTATGTACACTATGTCAATTTTACTTGAGTGATTTTTGAGTTAAAGTAATGAAAATTTTTTTCTGAACTGAACTCTTGTACAAAGTGAGATCGAGTTCGAGACTTCCCAAGTCGGTCAATAATTTTGGGGTACCTACCAAGTCTTTTATATCCGATTTTAGTATGAAAGCCACGTTATAAAGGCGTGTACGTTATTGGTCTAATATTATCCAATTTGAGTGAAATTAGTCCATAATTAAGGATACATCTTACAGGCATTTTTCCCGAGATTTTACTATGTGAGCAAGAATTTCCAGTTGTGTTATCGGAAGTTAAAGACACTTGCCAATGTGTAAATATTTGTATGCTTTCATGAAATTAATTTCTAACGGGTATTATGTATAGATTTTTACTAACTATTACGTACAGTGTCGGAGAAAAGTTAATGACCTAGCTTGCAGATTGTTTTATAGTTAAAATATTTTCCCTTCAATGGAATTGAAGAAACCGAGTTTTTTAATTTATAAATATATTAAAATATAAAATAACTTTTCAAGCATAAGCAAAATCAAAGTTATTCAAGGTTTTTAAAAATGCAATCATATTTTTTTGGACACAAATTGAGAAACTACAAGTATATTCACAATATTTTAAATATTTTGTAGAAATCCCATTATTTTTAATAATGACAGCGTTTTGGTATTGATGCAATTGAATTGTCAATTGTGCATTTTGGAATGTTTTTCCAAGCCTCCTGAACGACTGAAAATAGTTCTTCTTCCTCAGCGTGTGGCAACAATACATTTTGGAAAATATCACAGTCCCAATCCTTTTTCCTGAGAAGCACTCTCACGCCATGTTTGACTGTTGGAATGCAGTTCTTAGTTTTATACCGTTGCCCGTTCGGTCTGCGCACATACCGTAACTCATCTGAACATTTTAAATTAAACTTTGATTGATCTGATAGCAATATTGTCTTCCATATGTGGACATTCCAATTAATGTGTTTACGTGCAACTTGTAATCTGGCTTTTCTGTGTTGTTCCGGAAATAAAATGGTTTTAAGCGGGTAGCCTTGAAAATAAACAGGTATCAACGGCTCGTCTCTGAACTGCCTTTCACTTATTTTCAGTACCAATTGTGTGCTGCTTTCATTGGAAGGTATGTGAGGATCATTTTTAATTAATCGTCTCTGTTCGCGACAGTCTCAGTTTCCTCATGACCTATTATATTTTCCACTGATCTAATGTCTTGCTCAACCTATCAAACTACGATTCGAGAGATTTTAAAAAACACGGAATTACGCACATGTAATGTTCTCAAACACTCAAAAAATTGATGAAATATTTGCATCTGTTTCATAATTAAATAAGTAAAAATTAAATAGAGGAACAATCGAAGAGAACGTGAAAAACCGGTAATTTGCTTCATAAATAGCTGCGTTTTGAAAATTTTTTTTACCTCATCTTAAAAAACTGTGAATAACTTTAATTTTCTTAATATTTGAAAAGCTTTTTTTATACATGAATTGACAAATTGGATATTCGTTTTAAAGATACGTTTGTAACAGCCCTAGCAGGAATTGATCTAGCCATGTTAGTCCGTCTGTCTGTCTGACCGTCAGTCTGTCCGTCCATCCATCCGTACGTAAGCAAAGACTACAAAGAACAAACTGGGCAGTCACATTCAAGGGAAAACTGTTCGATCAAAGTTAGAATTTGGTTTAGGTCTGACCAATATTTCGGGTGCCTCTAGGACAGCTCTTTAATTAAAATTGGGGCCTTAACTCTACTGAAGCCGTAAGAGTTGGTATTTTCCAATACAATTACGTGGATATTCATAACATCTAAGCGTGTTGGGAAGAAAGTCGTGATTGAATAAAAATCAGATGTCCGTTCAGTCGAATTACCCACACTTATCATATAAATATTATAAAATTTCTGAATTTAAGGAACATAAATATAGTACGTGAGTGAACTAGATTGGATGAAATCCAGAGCTACCTCGGGTACGCCTATGTATTACGAAAAGAGGGCTCAAGGCAAATTTAGTTATAAAAACTAATCAAATGTGTTAACCATAAATAAGCAAGATTGGATGATAATAATGTACTGATACTTTCAGTACATGCAGTATTAGGTGAAACTCAGAGAAAGCTCCAATATACCAAAAAGACTGCTCTAAGCAAACTTGAACAGAACATGTATTATAAATATTTTGGGAGCGACGTGTATCTCTCTGTCGGCCTTAACCGACTATAATTTTCTTACTTCTTTTCTTTTTATTTAGTTAACATAAAAAATATAAAATAAAACTGAAAACTTGAATTTCCTTCAATTCCATTAAAGGTAAAATATTTTAACTTAAAAAAATCTGCAAGAGGGGTGCTTAACTTTTGTTCGACACTCTATATCATGTGTATTTTTCAATTCTATGAATTTGTAGTCTATAAAATATACATTAGACAAAGATTATTTATAATCGTTATATACTTTGAGTTAATCAACAAGATTCTAACCCCGTATAAAACTGAACAGTCTTCTCTGTATTCTAGCGATTCGATATTTTCTCTATTGGAATGCCACCAATCAAACAAGAATTCCCAAAATACTGATGGCATAACCTTGCCAGACGCTTATTGGATCTTTGCACGTTTTGGAGTTGGTTCACCACATGCAGTCAACTAAAATGACGATTGTTTTGATTTTGCTTTGAAATGATGAAGACATACCTCATCATCATGGTTGCATAGCTTCAAACACTGCCCTGAATCATGAATTCGTGCTTATTTCTGGTCGATTGTGAACTCGCGCCACACCATCTTTGAACGAGCTTTCGCATGTCCAGACATTCATGTACGAATGTCCAGCCTCTTCCTTTTATATCTTTACAGCCTCGGCTATCGTGACATCGTTAGGGTTTACTCAATATCATGTGGTTTTTATATTTTTAGGTGTATAAATAAGTTCGTGCGGTTTTCATAAATTGAGCTAATTCTAATCTTTTGTTTCATCTGGTAACATCGCCATTTTGCAGTGCGATCATTACGAATTCTTTTTCAGTATCCCCCATTTCGCTGAAGTATAAACAACTTTGATTTTGCGTGCTTTGGAAATGTCAAGTTTTGTTCCAAATAATATGTTTTTGCGGAGAGTTTTACTTCATTCCTTCAATATAAGGAAAAAAGCTGCCGAAAGTCATCGTAGTTTACTGGGAGTTTACATGGCCATGCCAAAGCTGAACGACAGTCTCAGAAGTGTTTTTCACAATTTCAGTTCAAAGTGAGAATTTTGATTTGGAACAACTACCGAGTGCTACATCACAGATGGAGTCTGCAGGATTAGAGGACCGATTTTCTTCACAAATTTGGTTTTTCCCTCTTCGAGCAATGTGGTTAGAAGGCAAATTTCACTTTTGTTGCTCAAAATTAAAACGAATTATACTTCTAAGAGAATGACGGGCATCGCAGTTTCTTTTTTTTATTCTAGGAATAGTAGCAGAAACCTGGTTGAAAGTAATAACTTCCATGTATTACACACTTTATACCAGCAGTATTCCATTCTTTGATGCTTCAGCATATGAATTTTCATTTCTAATATGAGTTCCTCAGAAAAACTCGCCTCTACACGCTTCGTGTTTGCATTTGTTTGAAGAAGAACATGCTGAAGAGCAAACAAATGAATGTCTTGTTACCAAATCCTCTAATTTAAGTTATATCAACATAGTATTACAATTACGAACAATGAGGTGAATTCTTACTCTTACAAAATCGAATATTTAATAAAAAATATTTAATAATGAAACCGAACCGTTGTGCCCCCTCAATTATGAAAATATACAATTTAGCGAAAGCAAATTTTCAATATTGGATTTGAAAAATCAGTTACTGCTGACCAAAAACAAAAGAATGCTGCCAACTTTTGACAGAATCCAATCTCATTGTTTCATATTCATATTCAATTTTTATACTCCATAAATATTTGCAATGCTTTCATTAAAAATTTAGATTTATGTATGTATACGTCTGCTATTCAGAAATCAATTAACATATGTCCGACCCTCCGTTCCTTCATCATCAAACTAGATGCAAAATCGTACACCTAAGCTGGAATTAAGTGATGGCCTATCCAACAATACCTGTGGAACGCAAATGGACGTTGTATTTTCCAACACCATCAATAATCAATAACATTTTAATTATGATTTTATCAAGCCATTAATATAATCTTAATTTCTTGAAGTATCCAAAATACCTGACGATCTCTACTCAAATTTTATTGATAATACTACTAGCAAATAATTGGTTAAATTGCAGTTAGAAATTATGGAAACCTTTCTAAAATGGTTACACGGTTCCCTTAAAAGCCAAATTTTCACAAAGATTAACATTTCAAAAAAGGGGTCAATTTGTTCGCAGTTAGTGTTTAAGAACATTCAATTCCAATAAGAGCAGTTTTTGTATTAACAAGTAAGAGAGTTACAATCGGCTGAGTTCGACTATACGTTGATTGCAAATTGTTCGGTATAGAGAAATCACAATATGAATAAAACACTTTTCTAAGAATGGTGTTCAAAATGGTATTCAAGGGGAACCTCTGACTTTAATCCAAACAAGCCCATTTTTGTTAAAAATATTAATTATATTTTACGACGGTCCTTTCGGTTAACATAGGTGTACTGGAGCTACCTTCGATTCTCATTCAATCATTTCCAACTGTTCTTAACAAATTCATAATCATTATGATCACTCAATAATAAAATTTTGTTGTATTTACAAAATTGGCTTAATCTGTTTTAATTGCCTTAAAACCCCCTTTTTGGAATACTTAATTCTAATTTTTCATCCAATCATACCCATTTTTAGTACACACATTAATCAAACTAATGACTATGCAATTATCAAAATTTGTTTAATTTCATGAATTTTTCTGGCCAGATTTGCTTAAAACCTCTTTTTCGGAATACATAGGTAAACTCGAGGTACCGCTGATTTTCATGCAATCATGCCTTTCCTTGGAACACGATTAGATGCTATTGCAAAATATCAGCTCCTAAGGGAGCAGTAGAAATAAGAAGACGTCTACCGAATTTAGTGCAACGCGAAACTTCCTATCCCCGTTGACAGACATTGGCTCCCGATATTAGAATTCAATGGTAATGTCGCGAGTTTTTTAAGAGTAGAAGTAGTTTGCCCACTACTTCTTTGAATGACTGCGACTCGCATCTTTGCCATAAGCGGTGGTAGAATATCCTCTTTCCGCACGACTATAGTTACATACTCCTGTTTGGAGGATTTGCTACGGTATTACAAAATGGAAAAATAGTTGACGCTCCATTTTCACCCAAATATTTGTTGTATTTGTGACACACGGTGTCATCTATCAAGCCAGTTAATGTTGAGATGTGTGCCGCCACGGTTGTTGAAGCTTTTGAACAGCGCGCCAATCAAATATGAGCAATTGTGAGTACATCCAGATCATTTACTTATTCTGAAATGGAAAAGAGCGGTCGCGAATTAATGATGGCACAAACCTAGCACACAAGTTTGCCTAATTCCTCGAACGAAAGCACTGAGACACCAACAACCCGATAGATGCTAGCTTTGGTTGCCTTTACTGCAGCCTCCCTCAAACCACAAAATTGCAGAGAGCCGGGCGGGATGAACTGTCCCTCCATTCAATTCGTTAAGACATACCTGATTGACTGCTTGCATGTGTAGTCCAGATAAAAACATCTGCTTCAATTCGACTAGTTCGTTGTTTGTTTCTACAAAATTTGTTGCATTGTCTGACCATATTTGTTTTGGTCTACCAGGTTTGCAAATGAAGCGTTTTAATGCGGCTTAAAATGTTGTGATAATCGGAGAAGACAGATTTGGCGAAGATAAGACCACAACAGTCGATGCCAGTAAAAAAGAATGTTCTATGGGCCTGTACTCTATCCTGTGGAAGATTAGCAATAATGTGTTCACGAGTTTTCGGCTGCAAACGGAAACATTGAATGCATTTATTGGATTTAATGTAAAAAGATTGCTGTTTGAACTTAAGGATTTGTACTCCGATATAAAATAAATTTGTTGAATCATGCATATGAGCGAATGTTTACCGATTTTTTGTGTCAAGGGTCCATAACTTCTAGGATCAGCTTTGAATTTTCATTTTATAATTGTAGGCGAAATACGTTGTATGTTTTCAAGTGTGTTCTGATACTTGCATTCAAGTGACAAATCCCTACGATTTGATGCGAAGACTAGTGCTTTACCGCTTGCGATAAAAACATTGAAGTTTCATGAAATTAGTTAAAGCCACGACAGCAATATAGAAGAGTCTGACCAACAATAAAATGTTTAATCCAAAGCTTAAATGTGTACAATAGAGTCTATTATTTCTGAGAGTATTAATACGGTAGTGAGTTCTAGTTATGGTATCGTAAGCGCTTGGATTTCGAACATAAAATGTTTGTTGTAGTAATTCCGTTTACCGATGCAAGAACGTATATTCATGCATCATATAATTGAAGACTATCGTCACAAAACCCATGAATTTGTAAAGGTGCATAATGAGCTGATGAAAATCGAGGAAAGCGAATTTTCGTTTTGATTTAACTAACGGTTTTGCTATACGTTGATTGTCAATAATAGGCGTGAGTGAGAAGATTAAGTTATATATATGCCTTCGGCTCCCTGACTAAATCAAATGTGTTGGTGACATCAGTGTCCTCATCGAATATAAGAAAATGCTCATGATCATATCGTGAAATATCATTCAAAATGTCCAAATTATTAGAGGACCATGTTTAATATAAAGATACCTTAAGCTAGCATTTCCGTAACTTGGTGACGTTTTTCAGCAGCTCGATAATATTAGCATCAGAAATAAGTGATCCACATAAAAATGTGTGCGAAATACCTTTGTACCGAGAAGAAACTCTTTTTCTTCGTTCAATGCAAATTGATGCATACCACGCATCGCCAAGAAAGCGAGAGCCTTCATGACATATGTGACAGTGCCGAGCGTTAATATTTTTTATTCAGTTCGTTTGGTTCGTTTTTTCAAAGAATACACTGTTACAAGTTGAATGCGGAGAAATACGCAGGCAACGTTATATTTTATTGGCAGTCAAAGCCATTTTTAAGGAACAAAAGCGTATAATCCTGTTAAAGAGTTTAGTTCAAAATAATATCATTAAGTGAATAACCAGACGTTGTTTTCAAAAAACCATAAAAAACCCTTGGTATCAGCCTTATGCTCGCAGTAGTGAGGAAGAAAATACTTTTGCCGTTGTGGTTCTACTCTTGCGGGACACATGTGCTTCAATTCCATATCTATCTTTTCCTCTGCAATGTAGAACAGTAAGACTCACCCAGAATACTGAGATTATCATTAAATGGAAGTCGAACTGAATACTCAACACAGCTAAGTCGTATCTTGTTTTGTTGGATCACCCAATATCTATTGACAAGACTGTCTAAGCTTGCGTCTTGATCAAAATATGTTGCTGAGTTTGTAACGATGTTCATACGAGCGATGACTGAATACCGTAACTGACAAGTGAGGTGATAATGCTTGTGATGATTGTAGGCGTTTCGACAACGCAACCGTACAAATCGATAAGGAAGAAGAAACGAATGATGTTTTCATGAACAATGGCGGAATTTTTGAGATACAAGTTTTCAAGAAATGCAGACAAACTTAGATGCCCACGTCGAGAGGTTGTGTATTTGTAGATCCTCTTCCCATTTCATCTAGAACTGAAGATCAGGTTTGTGTGCGATGGTTTAAATTACAAACCAATTAGTTTGAAGAGCACGTTAGTAGGCTTACCTTATCTGCAAATTACCGCAGATGTAAAGATAAAAATTTCATTGATATGGGAATGGAAATTGGGCAGTTTATTATCAAACCTGTGCTTCAGCAATTGAAGCCCTTGTTATAATTTGCACCTTTTGCCTCCACAGAATTTATTGTATTGATAGCTGCTCATGAAACACAATTGAGAACATGAAAATACGTAAATGCACCACTTATGTCACTGTTGAGCACGTGTACATTTGCCCACACTTCTCTAGCTTCCAACAATGTTGGAAACTTTTCACATTTGTTATATAAGCGCTCTAGTAAGTCAAGATGGTTTGAAATCGTGGTAACATCAAATTCTTTTAGCGCATCCACAGTCAGATGATGATTTAAATTGCATATTCGCTTTAAAATAGACAATACTTTTTTTATGTTTACAGTCAAGGGAGAGTGTGTTTCACGACCCGATTCTAAAAATAAATATTTAAAAAAACTTAGGATTATATACGATTTTATATGTTAACGGAGAATAACTACTTATTTGGTTTTTTGTGGTTTTCTCAATCGTTTTCTCAAAAAGTATTGGACTACAAACTGAATGTCCTCAGAATTAACTGATAGAATATAAGCATGAGCAGACGAAAAAACCATATACATAGTTGTGTATTATATCAACACAAATACAATACATTCATTTGTCTGAACACTGAAAGGCTGCCTTTGTTGCCTTTGCGTTCATACAATCGTTTATAAGATGTTCTCAATAAAATGCTGGCATTAATGAGCCACCCGGTCAGAATGGCAGTTGGATATTTGATTAACACATATCGTGAGGACAGCCTATCTGGAGTTGGCAAACAATTTTCATTACGCCAATACTCTATTTTGTCCATTAGAATTTTAGTTGCGCAGCAAAACAAGGCAATATATCTTGCCACAAACTGTGAATTATTTAATCAACGCATTTATGTAACAGCTGTTCATTTATTCGCAGCAGCTACACATTACTTATATAATCACCTCTACGGCTAAAAACAAAAAGTCCGGTATTGTGCATTGCTTTCATATAAATAATGCGCCATCAAATTTTTTAATTAAAAAGGCCATGATTTAACTTCCAATAATTGTTGTAATAATCGTCAGTAATTTATTGGCAAGTGTAAACAGCAACAGTTTACGCCATATGTTTCTAAAAGCGTAATACAGCGATAGAACGACTATCCAGGTACTGGTGAGTTTCTAGCCTTGAACACTCAGCAATTTGTGTTATGACATGGGAAGAAAAGAAATGTTTTTCGCTTTATTAACAAATTATCAGAATCGATGAGCCTGGCGAAGTGAAGACGAATACCATCATTCCGCGCTAGTGTTGCGGGTACGAAACGTACCATTTGAAATTGAAAACAATAATTAGCAGCTACGACACGGTAACTCAACTCTACTACATTAGCGAAATTTTTATGGTTTCATCAGAAAACATAGCATGGGAGTCGTGATGCCACGGTACACCATTAAGATGTATTGGGTTGCTGTAAAGTATCGAATGCACAGGCAAAAAATTGGGTAGTTGCATAATTATGCAGACGGTGGTCAACTGGGTGGCACAACACAGCTGATCGAAATATTACGAAGACCAAAGATACTAGTAGAAGCAAACTCTCAATGAACGACATCAGCAGTTGGGAGGCTGACAGGATACTCTCTATCGACTGGGAATGGCGAGAAAGTATGTAACCCACAAAACCAGATGCACGAAATGGAGGAGGAGGAGTGATCACTGAAAACCATAGAAAATATGGTCGCCATTGTTTCAATGTACTAAACTTGTTTGCCCTTAGTTCAACTAATAAACTAATTAGTAAATTAATTAAATTTAAGTGGTTATATCTTAATATTTTTATAGTTTATATAGTTTGCTTCCATTTGCAAAAATGTTAAAAAATTAAGACAATAACGCGTAATACGCGTCATCTCGAAATCTGTTTGTGTCAAGCGTATAGAGAATACTTGAGATTGCTAGGTCGGTGTTACTTCAACATTTTCATATGCTTTTGTTGCACTTTTTTTACCAAAGTTGTCATACCAGTTTCAGTTTTGACTGCTGCATAGTTATGGACCTTTTTGAAGTTTTAATACTCAAAGGCTTTTAATGAGTTTTATGAGGAATTTGACACTAAACCCCACAATTTGGAATGTGTAGCTGTACTGAGGTTGCCCTTGACTATACCTTCATCAAGCTAGTATTTTAATTAAAAACAAACAAGATCAATGCAATATAATAAAATAATGTTTTTGGCTTTGCATTTTGCAGGTTATTCTTCAGATACCATATACCATAATAAACCCATTTTCGACTACATATGCATACTAGGGGTACTAATACATTTCATTCGTTCACTCCCATTTGCTGTTATTCATAATACTGTCTTAGTGATCAAATTTCATCGAGTGGCATAAATATTTGTGGCTGGTAGGGCTTAAAAAAAGAATTTCATACAAATAGGGTAGATCATATATCAAGTTAGATCTAAGATGAACGATTTTCCCACTCAATCTGGTTACCATGTTTCCAAAACGCACACTTTATCTAAGCAATGTAAGTAAGCTTGATTCCGACTTAGAAAGTCCTACAATCCCAAGGCAAACCACACTATATGTACACATAAATTTTAGTTTATAAGTTTTAAGACAATTTAACAGGCTTCATTTGGCACCAATGTGAAAATTTACTGTGTAACGATGGGGGAATGTATGCATTGCAGCAACACGGTATCATGCCACAAAATGTGCCATTGGCATTAGCAAGTGGCTGCGTTGAATATTTCCGCCAGTCAATATGGAAAATTAAATAACATAAAGCAAAATGAAACTGGCATGCCAGCAGGCGTTGCGGTTGAGGTATTTGTAATATGAGCAAGGTAAATAAACGGCGCTGGCAACAAGCGTTGCCACAGTTTCAATTTATAATTTGAAAAGTGCCAAAGGATTAATAAAAACATTCAGAAGCACGGTTGGCGACTTGTTCGTAGGCATATACATACACACACACAGACACACATAAATATATATATATATACAAAAATACACATATTGCAATCCAAAGAGGCATCGCGTATCAAGACAGTACGACAAATTTCAATGAAATTCGTGAATTCTTTTGGGGAAAAACATTTTCACACACTCCAACCTAAACGCTTTTCACCACATGCTAATATGTACGTACAGCTTTTAAGCGCCATGCCATTAAATTTTTCCATTTCTATGTGCGGTTCTGTGTTTGTGTGTGAATTTATGCGTTGCCTGTGGTTAAACACTTGGTGTGCGTTGTTATGCTTTACTTTGCGGGTGTGTGGGCTGTTGGTGCTGCCGCTGCTGGTACCACCGTTGCCATTAAAGCAAATGCGGTAATCGCTTACTCGAAAAACTTGTTTAGTTTACAGTTTGTACAAATTTGCTTTCCACACAGATTTCGCTGATACAACAAAAGCACACTGAGCTGCGTACACAATAAATATCGTTGCAAAAACAACATATTATGTATAATAACGAAAAAAACAACAACAAAAATACAACAAATAATAATAATAAAATACAAAATCGCATACAATAAAAATGTTGCGAAAAATGTAATAATCAAAATTTTTAAATTGAAACCAACGAAAATGTTGCTCATACGCAACGGCTGTGACTGTGCTGTGCTGGCCACTGCGCGTTGTTGGTGCGCTACACCAGTGCGTGTTCGTCTGCGTAGCTTTAAGCCATACTCCTGCTGCTAAGCACTTTTTTCATTCTCGTTGTTTTTCTAAATTACTGAACGTTATTCCATTTATTACATTACTTTAATGTGATTTTATTTTAATTTTCTTGTACTATTTTCTTTTTGGGTTTTCTGGCTGGCAATATTCCGCTTGTTGCGTCCTTTTTGCTCTGCATTTCCCGTTTGCTCTCTTGCCTTCGCCATTTCATTTTTTCTGTTTTATCTTCTCCTACCGTCTTGTACGAAGTTTTGTTTATTTGTTTGTTTGTTTTGTTTATTTGAATTATTTGCAGAATGTCTTAAGCTTCCCCTGTTCTGATCTGCTTTGAAACTTGTTAGGTGTTTGTGATTTAGTCACTTGCTTGCAGGCATCCAGAAAACATAACCAAGTGTCAGAACGTTTAAGATTTTCCGCAAGTTTTGTCTCATTTCGTTCGTTTGGTTCGTTCGTTATACTTGATTGCTGGCTGGGCTCGTGGCGTTGTTGCTGCTGTAAATATCAGATTTCGTTATTTCGGTTTTGGCTACTTTACATGACTTTTTTCGCACCACCTTCTCCACACCCACAACATAAATTCCATTATTACATTTCCTTTTTTTTTTTTTTTTTTTTTTC
>JXOS01006401.1:54831-83220 GCA_001015075.1 Cirrula hians
TTTTTTTTTTTTTTGTTATTCCATTTATTTGTCTTTTTCATTTTTTTGGTTTATATACATTTTAAAATGATTTTTCCCTTGTATAGTCGAGGCAGGCTATGTTTATTAATTATATATATAATATTTTGAATGAAACGCTGTGCTGGTGTGAATTTATTGATGAACAGTCGTGATAGTATTTTGCACGCATTGGAAGCAATGTAAGCGCAAATTGAATGAAGATGAAGAAGTGAAATAATTTAAAAGGAACGCTGCTATAAAGGCAAATTAGTATTAAATGAAAAAACATAATACATGGAATTGAAAAAAATTTTTAGCTGGAATTAAAAGAATTACAGCAAAATGTGTATTAAAATTCAAACCCTTTTATAACTGCGGCTTATGTTCCCGTTCCGCTATTGCGTAATTACCCAGATAGATTCAAAGCGTGGCGGTAATAGGAAATGCAGTTGGCAACCAGAACACACTGATTCTACTACATTTGGGCATGATTTATTACTGCCTAATGAAATAAAAACGTGACTTAAATTAAAAGAAAGTCTTAATTAAATTACAGCTTCATTGAGTTTTCTTACGAATTTAATCTTTAACTTAGCTTAGGCAAATGTTAAAACTTCTGATTCACCTTGTTATCAGCTATATTGTCGAATAATAAAAAGCAACATAACATTATCAGCTCGTTATAACCGACTACGCCAAATACATTGGTCATTGTTTATTGAATGATCAAATGTCTAATATTATTTAATTATTGACTCTATTATTAAAAAAAAAAAAACAAATTTTATCGAAACAAAAATTACATAAAACGAAAATATTTTTGTATAAAAATGTGGAAAAAGGACTTACCCCAGATTTTAGAAATTCAGCACACACATTCAAAAGAAAATTCGTTGATTGAATTTTGAACTTATGTAGGGTCCTATCAATATTTGGGGTACCTCGAGTACGCCACTATACTCAAAATTGGGGCCTTAAATTTCCTACATCCGTCAGAGTCCAATGAAAGTTCATTTTTCAATTAAATTTGCATTTAGGTCATAAATGGGTGTGATTGCATAGAAATCAGAGGATACTTCAGTAAACCTATGTGGTCCAAGAAGAGGGTTTAAATACAAAATGACCTAAAATCATCAATTCAAATCGTAAATTCATCGACATTCCGTTATTTTGTGAATATAAATATGATCAATGTGTGCATCAAAATATGGGTAGTATTGCAAGAATATCGCAGGTACCTTTAGTACACATATTTGATCCGAAGAGCGGGATGTAGGAAAAATTAGCAATATGCATTGATCACGTCAAAGAAATTTCATTATTAAGTCGACATAACTATGATTAATGTGTGTGGAAAATATAGGTAGGATTGAATGAAAAACAGAAATACTTCCAGTTGACCGATGTGATAATTTTATGACATCTTTGTGCTTAACAATTTGGAAAACACGTGTTTCAGGCTGTTGGCCTAAGACGAACTGTAACTTTCATACTTGTTTACATTTTCATCTATTAGCTTTTAACCAAAGGGAAGTCAGACCTGGGTCCCCAAAAAAATTTATTTAAATCTTCTTTATTTTAAATAATCTGCAACATTCTCATTTCAAATCTATCTTGAATCATCATTGTTAAGTCCATCAGCCGTAGACTGAGTATACTTTTTATTTATTAGTTTTTAGCTTAACTTTATATTTTTGCAGATACATTAGGATTTAATAACATTGGAAACTGTTAAGTAATCCGTTATAAAATATTTTTATATCTTCATGGGCGACCCAGAGTTATTTGATTGTTATAATCCCTGGCAATTATTAGAACTGAACCATTTAAAATTCTTTCTGGAATTTCGTTTTAATTTACTAAGTTTTCCAATTATAGATCGATTAAAAGTATGTTACCCATACAAAATATAGATTTTCACCTATTTGTTTTTTACAAGAATTCAGTTACGCCTATATGTCACTCTTTTTTTTGAAAAATACTGGCCAAGTTCGGGAATAGTCAAAACAACAAAAAACGACCAGATACGGGATCTTCACTCAATTGAACTGAAGACTTTTGGTAAGTTGTTTAATTTAACATTTCTATGAACCCTTCAAACATAGGTGTTTTCGATAGACAATTTCCGCTACATCTCATAAACCAGTTTTCAGAACTGTAAAATTTTTGGTTTACTTCCGGATGCTCTTTAGGTTGTTTTTGACCTATTCAATCAATAATACTCCTCTAGTACACAATAAGGTCTCGCGTATCGTGCGGTATTCGTAAATTTCTTTCATTTAAATATAATTGATGAGATATTACTGGTGCTCCCCATTTGCGGGAAGATGCTATTAATTCTCTAAAAAAACGCTTTTTTGATCATATAAGGGATCTGGTTGAATTTCATTGGAGTATAATCAAATTTATTCGAAAAAGTTCCTTAAGACTAAGAGTACCATAAAACATAAATTAAACCATACAATTTTTACCTTAGATTTTAATTTATTTTACACACTTCTTCAAGTAGAACTGATATAATATTTTCAGACTGAATATTAATATTCTGGGACTATCAACACTTGATTGTAAATCGAACACGTGGTTCTACCTCATACATACGGGGATTCTAACATACCCAACGAATTTGAAGTTTTCAATTTCAATGATTCGTGGTAGCATGTTTGAGGTACATTGTCTTGTTGCCATTTCCTATATGACGCACCTCCGGCGCATCCTAAACGACCATGGATAAATAGAATAAAAAAATGCTTAATACCGAAATCCGTCTCTATATGAGCATGATAATTTGAGTATTTTTATACACGCTGCCAATGCATTTGACAAGGTATATATTATTTTTGACTGTATTTTGTTAACACTCAGAACGAGAAATTGGAGGAGCTGAGAAATTTAATTAATTTGGAACACTGGTACAACAAAATCTTAGATCGAAGTTTGAATTTTATTAAATACCGTTCAATCCGGGTACCTCCCCAACAATTCTAAATTTGGCACTTATTGCTAATGTGGGCGTCAGATGACATTCATTGCAATGATGTTTTGTAATTAGATGCATTATTATAGCATCTAAACGTGTTTCAAAAATAAGCATGTTTTGTGAAATTCAAATGGAGGTTCAGTATACCTAAGGGGTCTTGATACACGCGTTAAAGCAAAAGTAGCCACAGTCATCCATTAAATTTAGTGAAATTTTGTTCTTGATGGGACATATATATGATCAATTTGCGTATCGAAAATGGGCATGATTGCTCGAAAATCAGAAGGAGCTCGAAGGTACGAAGGTCTGAAAAGAGGTTTTTTAGCAAATTTGCCGAGAAAAATATATCAAATTCAACACAATTTGACTATTCAATGTTCATAATTATAATCACTGTATGTTCTAAACATGCACATAATTAGATGAGCATCAGAATTATATCCAAATCACGTATTTAGTTCGAAAAGCGAATTTTAGCAAATTTTTAACAGGAAAATCTATCGAGTTCAACAAAATTTTAATATTGATTAGACTAAATTATAATCAATGTGTGTAACAAAATTAGGCGTGATTAGATGAATATCTAAGGTTCCACTGGAACACCTTTTTTTTAAATGTTTGAAGCGAAAATGGTCTTTATTATATGGAAATATAAGGGTCCACCGCAACACGGTTTAGTTTTTTTATTTCAAGCTGAACAATTTCTATTATATAACATCTCTGTACTTAACAATTTCGAAGCGATGTGTATGTCACTGTCGGCATACGCTGACTGTTACTTTCTTACTTGTTTTAATTAGAGTAATGATATTCGGTTTCCATGCATATTCTGAAAAAAAGCCAGATCGAATTCGAAACTCGGCAAAGTCGGCGCCTATTTTGGGTACCTCCCCATAGGACATTTATTACCGTGTTTCATTGCATGCAATTTCCAGAACATAGAACAATTTAAGATCGGTCTTAAATTTTTGGTAATTCCCATAGACGATTTACTCCCGATTTCAAGGAAACTAGGCCATATTATCGTCTTGACCATTTACAGATATTGAATTTGAAAGGGGTGCGCAACAGGCTTGGAAATTGATAATATTTCAATGATACATCCTTAGGCGTCTCAAATTGTAAGATAGAGTTTGTTTTTCATTCGAAATTATTGTCAGAAAAACAGGAGACACATAGCAACAGAATGTTGCTAGAACTGTGTGTGCACACAGTTGCGACTGAAAGTCAAACAATTTGTGTACACTTATTTATGATTTCAAATAAGTGTACACAAATCGTTTGACTTTCAGTCGTAGGATTTTATACATTATTCTTTCCCCATTGTGCTTTCCTATGGGTTTAAACAAAATGTTGGTAAGCACTTTCCTCTCATGTATCTGCAGACCGTACATTTAATAAAACGTGCAACGTGAATAGCAATAATAACGAACAGGTTTTAAAAAAGACATAGTAAACAATGAAGATGTACTTGTTGGTCAAGAAGGAAAACATAATTACCATCAATCATTCATTTCACCGTTACTTCCGAAGAATGAGTCATTCAAGTCTTATCTCGGATATAATGCCCATGAGATGTATCCGGTTTCAATCAAAGTGAAAAATGGACATAACGTTGAATCGCCGATAATCCAAATTGTAGTAGTATTTCATGAAACATTTGGCTCTTGCGCTAATTTCTCTGATATCGGGGAATCGTTCTATGTGATAACATGAATCGATTTTGCGATTTTTCTACAAATGGCTTTTATGCTAAGTTCCATGAAATGTGAACTAATTATCGTTTCGGAGGTAATTGCCGTTATAACTCGATATTCCAAAAGTTTTACAATATCGCGGGCATAACCCAAGCCTGCTTCTATACCAAATTTCAGTAGCAGACACACAAATACTCACTTACCAGTAGCATACAACGAAGCATCTAGCTTTTTTAATGGATTGATTGAAATGTGGAGGAAACGTTCTATGGGAGCCACTCGAAATTATTGATCCAATGTTGTGGCACTCATCCAAACCTGCTTCTATACCCAATTTGAGTAGTCTACAATGAAGCACCTGGCTTTTTTTGTGATTTCCGCGAAATCCGAAATAAAATTTCCACGGGGGGTACCCAAAATCTTGGAGTGATTTTGCGAGTTCAAGAACTTGATCGGGCTTTTTACAAAATATGTTCACAAACCGAATTTCGTTGTGGTCACGGACACGCGGACATCGATATTGAAACTTATTATAACATATAGTCGGAAATCATTATTTCTATGCATTACATACTTTTCACAAACCCATAATGTCGACAGTCTATGGCCAAAAACTTTTTTTTTATATTTTTGGTACACAATCAAACAATCGCACTTCAAATTACACAGGATTCATTGTTAAAGTTAAAAATCAAGCGGAAATCAGCAGACACATACACGTTTTTTAAACAATAAGCGCACACTCTTATTTGTGAAAACAACCACATGCATACATGCATATACATTTAACTTAGTTTTAATTGCAATCAAGACTGTAATATATTGGGACTTACCAGGTTTGCAGTAATGTAACTCCTTTGACATGAATGCATCCTACACCATCCAACCCACTGTCCAATAACAAGTAAATTCCTAAGTCAAACTCTCTATTATTGAATGTAATCCGTGAATCGTTAAGCTCTGTGCAACAAAAATTGATTGTCTAATTTAACAAAACTCTTTACTTGCAAACATTTGCTTTTGTCTTAGTCGCCGTATGTACCACCGCATATCATGTTAAATATGTACACACAGCAAATAAGCCGTTGCAGAGCACATATACTCTGCGTCAGCAGACTCGAGAAACAGCATGACATACAGCACGGATACAACACACTGAGCGCCAAACACTTCAATGCGTACAAGCACCCCATCCCGACCGACACGGCTGGCGGGGGTGGCTTCTTAATTTCTAAGCACACGAAAATAAATTCAACCACTAAGTTCAGTTTTTTTTAAGTTCCTGTCTGGCTTATTTGGAATCATGGTGTAACGAGGTGCATATCAAAAAACCGGAGTTATAATAGCATTTTCCCAGATAAAAACGGGGAGTTGTTTCATTTATGAAGCCGCCAGAATAGCAAAGTGTTTCAGGAAAGCAAATACTTTCTCTAACAGCAACGATAGCACGAAAGGTCCACTTCTACTATTTATATTAAACTGTTTTTTATTTTTTTATTTTCAATTAATTTAATGAAACGTATCAAACACATATATCTTATTCAAAAGTCCACTTGTAAGAACAAGATAGATGGATAGGCATAATAAGCATTAGTCAAAGTTTATGCCTCTTCAATTGTTTATATTACTGTTTTATACCCCTTAATGTATATCATCCAAATACATTTAAATTGTATAGATTCATAAGGTGCCTATTCCAGAACTTCCCCAAACACTGGAACTCACATTTTTGTTTTATAAGAAACTTCTGTAACGACATATCGCCAATTGAATATAAAAGAACCATAATTAAAAAAAAAATGTTGTTAGTGGACCCGTATCCGAGCCTCCCCGAAAATGTTGAGCTCAAGCTAAAATTTACATATTTAAATAATATCAATCAACTTTTTTACTTGCATTGAAATTCTTTTGTTTTTTCCGCCCATTTTTTGAGATTGTCTTAGGACACTTCAACAAGTCTGTGGAAATTAAGTATATTCATGACATTTAGCTTACTTATTAATGGTTTCTAAGTACATTTTTGGAAGTTTGTATATCTCTCTGATAAACATGGTCGGAAACTGTTATGTCTATGCGTTACATACTTTGCAGAACCCTGATCAATATGAAAAGAATCTGGCATAACGAATAATTAACGCACTAACATTTAAATTATTCTGATTCCAAGGCTGCCACCGGTAGTGTAAACCAAAATTATTGTAATGTTTGTGAAAGCATTTAAACATCAACATATAAACATTTCCATTCTGACCAATTTGTCGAACAGATATACTAAAGTAATTTAATCAAAAGACGAATTTTTCAATTAACCTCCCAGGGTTTGGCCAATCTATCATCTTCTTTTCTTAACTTTGTACCCCTGTTACTGAAAACTATGTCAAATTTCATATCAAAATATTCAAAAATGTTTGAGAAACGCTTCGTTTTGTGAGGTGCATAAAGTGAGTTCTTCGTTCTTACTCTATGTAAATTAATTGAACAAAGAAATTGTATTAATGTTTGTGGAATGAAAGTAGAATAAATAGTCCTTGGAAATCCACAAATGAATTTTGAGTGATAGCTTGTGCTTGAGATGCGCCCAATCTCTTAATGGTTCCAAAAACGCTCATCTGTTTTAAATAAAATACCTTCAAGTTAACTTCCGTAAAATAACGCTTTTTGATATCGTGACGTAATGCAATGCATCAAAATGTCAGGTGAGATTTAGAACTACGGTCACGACCCCAAAACAAGAGTTTATTGAGGCTATTAACGCACCAAAAACGAAAACACCATTTCGAAGTAATTCTAAAACTAAAATCATGTTGACAGTGTTCTTTGAAAATCGTGGTGTACTGCGTGCTAAATTGCATATGCTTGGCCAAGCTGTTGACAAAAAGTATGGGTCGAGTGTTTTGTGTGTTTTACATGAAGGTGTTGATAAAAATAGGCAAAACTTGAGTGAACACAACCCTTGCTTTTTGAATTATGATCCAAGCACTGGGGCTTCATAGCACAAAAATTCCAACAAACATCTGCCAATTAACGTTAACGTTACTCAGAAAATTCAATAAACCGTTCGAGCGAAATTGTTTTGACATGATTGAGATACAAAAATCTGAAACACAGAAAAATCTGAATGTTATTCCTCATTTGGAATAATAATAAACAATTACCAAGTATTGCAGATGATCTAATGATATAACTTCCTTTTGGAACCTATTTCAATTAACATCTCTTTAATACAATTTCTACAAATATTAACTCCATTGCTTCAAATTGTGTTTTAAAATCGAAATGTGATAGTGAAAATTGGAAAGCGGGAAGCCATACTAGGTTAAATTGATGTCATATGAATGGAAACAATTATAAATTTCCAAATAAAGTATTCACATTTAAATAAAATTTCCTGTAACTTAAAAAAAATACCCATGTACACAATAAAACAGCGGTGTGACACTCTTTGATTTTCAGCCGATTATGCTATAGTGCTACGAAGTGTTAATCCTCTTTTGTGTACAACACAGATGTTCAAAAGACAAAATAAAGTTACATACCTGCCATACTTTTGTTCCATTTTTTGCGACTTCACTTGTTTATTTTCGATGAAATCAAAGTCTTTTCCAAAGGCAAAAAAATGTACACAACAGTGAGTTCTTCAATAAAATGTTCATGTGAAAACCCTCTTCATTTGCTAGTTATTTAGCATTTTTTTGCATGGCGTGTGTTTCTATGACCACGAATTATAACCTAATCCAACTACCTGTTCTAAATGTTCATTCACACCTAGCAGATAAATATACTTAATGAAATGTGGCAGTTATGGAAGGACACAAAAAATTTACATATTCTAATATTCACATATAAAATAAACATCCCGGAATGCAGCTATAGACATAATTAATAAATATTTTCCTACTGCATTTATTATAATTTTTGAAATAAAACAAATCATTTGATGACAAGAAATGTAACAATTTGCGAGTTCGAGACATATTCATTCATAATCAAAATAGTCATTCAGAATGGAGAACATAATATGCAGTCAATCACCTTATAAAATCATCGAAATTGTCCAGCTAATCAAAATTTGCATAAATTCCGATGAGTTGAGCCATTAAAGTAAAATCTTGAAAAAAATACTAGTTAGATGTATCCGATTTCACTCAAATTCAAAAATGTTGCGCAAATCGCCGAAATTTCTAGTTTCAGAAGCATGCAATGAAAACCCTATATTCTTTAAGTTTTAACTTTTTTAATCTTTTTTTTTTGGTCTTCAACACATTACAATGTGTACGTGGACTGGGAATTCCAATGTGTTGTGGCCGTATCTGTTTTTAAACACAATTACCTTGCACCTGCCCGATTGCCGCCATCTCGTCCCATGTTAATGATCTAATTATTGCCTGCAATCCAAAATGCTGTAAAACTCGGAGAGCTTAGATAGTTGAAATAATAATAATAATTTAATAAACGTAAAAAAAATAACTTAGTATCAATTGATAAATTATCTCCTTAAAAAAGTTGCAAAAATCCAACGTCGGAAAAAAAAAATTAAATAACTTGAATCATTGTCATTTATCAATACTGACCAGTGGAGCTGAGTCAATCGAATCAACAGAATCCAATTGATTTTGCATTAATTCAGAGGGTGTATCAAAATTCTTGTGTGATATGACTGTTGCAATTGTATCTGCATGGGCCAAAACATTATCATTGCTTCATTGTTTGAGCATATTGAGCAGCAGTTGATCCAACTTAGAGCCATGTGGATTCCCATATTAAGCAGTTTTCTAATTGCTATAACTACCAATAACTTTGAATTATGTTAATAAAAACAGGCGATTTCCACAAATTTGAACTGAATAGGTTATGTCTAGGAACTTACCATGTGGAATCGTGGCAAATGTTTAACTAAAATCTTAGTTAAGTCAGTTGGAAAATATTCCAAGAGGTTGGATAATATTATTGTCTTTCTAGAAGACGTACTTACGTTTACCAATTATATATTTTTTTTTTTTTTTTTACAAAATTTGGAATTCTACTAACTAATACATATTCGATTATTTTATTGATGTCAAAAGAATTGAAATTGACGGATTGTAACCAAACAAAATTTTGCAATAATTTTTAAACACGATGGCCTTGTTGCAGTGAGATATTTACATGTCTAGAGATGGTACGATCAAGTAAGTCAGCATTGTTTGGAGATCCTTTGGTTTAATATCGTAAGAGCAGGCACCTTAATTTGTATACCCATCAGTCAATTGAATTGGGGAACTATGGGAATATGTATGCATAGCGAAAATCGTTTCCGACTATATGTTTCTTGTCTGCCACTCGCTAGCTTGAGTATTGTTTGAGATAGATTCATGAAATTCAGTTTGCGAACTTATGTTGTAAAACGTAAATTCACGTTCGTGAATGGGCAAAATCCGTCCAAAAGTTCGGGTACCTCGCATATAAAGTTTAGCCCAGATTTTACGAAAATAAGAATAAAAGCCAAACGTTTCAGCATATTCTTTTGAAATTTGTCAAGTTGAAAAAATTGAGAAAAATCGGTCAATAACTTCAGCTACTTCTCAAACAACGTATAATCCCGATTTCACAGAAATAAACATAAAACTAGTTGTTTCATCACATTATACTGATATTAGGTACGGAAGCATTTTTAAATTAATGCAATTACATTATAAAATTTGTGGAAAATCGGTCTGAAACTTCAGCTAGCTCCCAAAGAACGTATACTTCCAATTTAACGGAAGTAAGCACTAAAGCCAAATTTTTTATCGCATTGTAACGAAAAGTCGTATGGTATGGTATGGAAGTTTGATTAAATGGAAGATATTTCATCTCAGGCTTCTCAAATTTGTTGTTGAGACGTTTTTTCATTATTGACATATTTTTCTACGATATAAGCGAAAACAGTATATAATTTTCGATAATTCTCAAAAGTGGTTTTACTGAAAGGAGTAAATACAATTTGTTACATCAGAAGTTTCAGAAATTTGCTGTTTTGTAAGATTTTGAGGCATTTACGAATTAAATGGCTAATGGGTATTATGTTGTCGGTCTTGACCGATTATTACATCAATGTTGTTATTTATATTTTTTTCAGAGTATTCAAAATTTCGGTGTATTCTGATTTGATCGAAAAAAATGAAATTGCTAATGGTTGTTGATGAAATGAAATTATTAACCCATATCACTGTTTAAGAGTCCAACTAAGAATGAAGTTTAGATTATTGGATTCAATTATGTTTTTGAATGGAGGCAAATTAATTAATTTAATTTTAACATGTTTAGTTGTATATACAATTTGAATCGAACTCAGGTGATCACAAAGCAATGTTACTTCATTTCCTTCTAGAACGCTGCAATCGTAAACATGTACGCAACATTATACGGAGATAATGCGATGGTTCGATGATAATGGGAATCCTTAACCGGATATTGATTGTCTATCATCAACACTGCTGATCCAGTCAGCATCACAGTATCCAACGAGATCGCTTGATATATTAGTGTATTTTTTAAGTATCTCATAAGACGTTTAACCGCTATCGAGTGTGCCTTCCTGCGATTTGAATCTGTTGAGCATGTTCACAGCAAAGCATAAATTAGGTATTGTTATTGGTGCTTTAAAAATTAGACATCCCACATCTTTCAAATATGGCAAACTTAACACTCCATTCTTCTCAGCTTCGTCATATAGACACATTTCATGGCTTATTTTCTAACATGTATCAATGTCATATTGATATTAGGTTGCAATTAGTCATATCAAAACGTTGAATTACATCGCATATATAATCTCTCCGCGTTAATTTTCTTCTATGATTCATACACTTAAAACAGAACAGAAAACCTTTCCCATATCCTTCGCATTAAAATTCACTGCTAGCCATTTGTTTAACATTTGGAACGACAGATTCATTGTTTGATCAGACCAATACATCATCAACGTAGATACCGATGTATAATATTTTGTCATTCTTTATAATAAAAATAATAAACATTGGTCAACCTCACTGCGGATTGAACAAAATTGTTGGAGAATCGTGTTGAGCCTTCTGTTAGTGCATAAATGGATTCTGATCAAGGTATATACTTGTGCAGTATCATCATTAGACCCTTCAGAAGGTGACATACATATTACACGTTCAAGTTCACCATTTGAAAATGTAGTACCTGCATCCATCCATATTACTTCAAAATCAATTCGCTTTTGCTGGATGCAGGCTTTGGCTATTATCCTGCCCTTCCGGAACACGATGTCACCGTTTGCATTGAATTCTGTTTTAAATAGTCATTTGCAATTAATCACTCAGACGTTAAGTATTATTTTTTGATTGATATCAGCAGCCATTGGTTTTTGACATAGTCTTGGATTTGCTGATGACATTGCTTCGTGATATGTTGCAGGATCATCTTACACGTACGATATCGCACAGATATTCGTGCGAATTCCAAAGTAGTCTGCATTGTCATCATTGTCATTACCGGCATGGTTTTCATCATTTACTTGATTTCCGATGAATTTCTTTATTCTATTGCTTGAGTCTGCTTGGAATTATTAATTTGATCATTGCACAAGTCAAATTACTGCTTGTGATGATTTTTTGCGTTGTCGGATCATGAGGCATATAACACTTAAGTTCAGTGCTATAACCCATCATTATATTTTGCTTTCATATTGCCTCTATTTTGACTGCGGTTTTTTGGTTTATGAACAAATGCTTTGCACAGAAATAAACGTAAATTCTATGCATTTGGTTACATGTTTGACGGCATTTCAAATAATCTCTGCTAGACACTCTATTAATTAAATAGAGAGTAGTAAAAGTTGCTTCAGCAAAAATCTAATTATTGTAACCAGCATACGACAGCATACACCGTACGCGGTTTATTATTGTCCGAGTCATCCACTTAGAAACACCATTTCGTTCAGGCATGTACGGATCACTTTTTTGGTGAATTATGTATTCAACCCTATTATCAGTTCTTAATATTTGCATTTTTCTTTCGCAATCGTTCTCTGCCAATAGTGCCCCATAAACAGCTCTCAGAAAAATCATCAAACAATTTTATAATGTTTTGATTTACCATAATATCTGAATGTTTTATGATTTACAGCTCTGTTGATCCTTAACCGATTGCTTGAAATAATGATTGTGTTTGTTGAACTTTGATGCAAACCTTCGGTTTTGAAGCTTAAAGTTCTCATAGGCATCCTGTACCCTTTTTTAATATGCGGAGGATATGCGTGGTAAGGGGCGCGAAGTTATCACTACCAAATAATTTTTCGAACATGTATGACAGATCTGATATATGACATCATTCCTTTTATGTAATTTAGACTGACAATTTAATTGTATGATGTATTTTTGAAAGTAAAAAAAAAACTATTTAACAAATTATACCATTACACTTAATATGAGTCCATAACCTAATGAAAAGAAATTATAGAACCACGCGTGTTCTGTGTTGAACTCCAACCAAATAAGCAGTTTAGTTTATTGTATTCTTTTATTTTGTTGACATTCCTATTATACTAAGATAAACAACTAAGTTTGATATTTAAATTTTGTAAAAATAGTTGTTTCCAATAGTTGTGTGAGTAGTCTATCTTATCAGTATCTTGATAGGTCAGTTTTGTTACTTTCCAATCTCTTGTACAGTTTATATCTTTCTGTGCACATATTCCTAATAACAGCACTCATCCAATTCGGATTGCTTCCTTTCAATTTGAAACTCATATTAATTTAATATTTCTTATAAATGGAATTCACTTTAATCTTTACTTTACTATATAATGCGATAGGATCACTTTCACTCTCGAATACATTTTCAATCTTCCACTTAAAATATTGAATGATTTCAATTCTCAAGGTATTGCGTTTTGCCGCCTTTTGTAAATATTACTGTCGCAAATATTGAGAAATGTTTCGATTCCAGTGTTTGTATGAATAAGATTTCAATTCAATGCGTTTTTATCTTCCAAATATGTGATCAATGTTCAATCGCCTGTTACGTGATAAGTATTACCTTTTCGTTGCGCGTAGGTTTAGATTTTTTAAGTACATAGGTGACATTATGTTGTGGTATTCTATGACTTAAGCACCACTTAGCACAACATCATTACGTTTTGGAAGCTTAACTAAAAGTTTTCAAAATCAAAACCAGAAGGTTAAGTATTCAATGTACAAAGAAGTTGGTAAAGAAGGTATCCTCGTTGGAGGAGGATCAATTACGCGTTGAACGCGTTCTTTGTCTTACCCTTACCAATGAATCCACCTTCCTGCCAATGTGGTGTCAGTTAAAGGGCATGTTTGTCCTATCTGAATTGTGAATTAGCCTAGACTGTTGATACATGCGTATTTTAGTTCAGCGAGTTCCTCAAAGAATTCTCTGCGCAGTAGTTTCTGTCTGTTTCTGGATAATGCTGAGCAGCTGCACAATAGATGTTCAGAGAAGACTCCCTCTTCCTCTGCACCACAGTATCGGCAAATTTCTGACAGGGAATGCTTAAACCTCTGGATGTCTTTCCACAAGGTTATATGTCCCGTGTTGAGTTCAATTACATTGCTGATGTTGGCTCTTTCTAGATTGACTATACCTTTGCTTCTGCTCGTGCAGTAGATTACCCATATCACCATCTATCGCTTGTGATGTTGTGGTAGCATTTGTGAACTTCCAGATAACAATGGTTAATGGCTTGTATTTCGACTTGGAAGATGCTACAGTGATCCCGTATACTGAGTGCAAGGTTGACATTATTATTTTCGCCGAAAATTCCTATAACTTTTCCGCCATCTTCGATCCGGTCGTAATAAAGAACGTCGTCCCTAGCAAGTCAAGCGACTTATCATTCAACTCTTTTCTAGAGGAGTTGTTTGTGGAGTTAAGGATCACTCTGATTGGTTGGTGGGCTATGCTGTTCAAATTGGGAGATACGTTGACCATGGTGAGAATGTATTCATGGCCATATTTAGTGTTCTACCTCGATATGGAAATCATTCTACCGGTTGCGTTCACGATATTGGCTTCCACGGTGTTGTTCTAAGGTATCATAAAATCGTGACGCACGCCGGCTTCTGTATCTTGTTCACCTTCCGCGGCCTGCCCATTTTTTGCACAGCTGTCCACAAAACGACTTGAATATCCATTATTTTTGGGCTTGGCTTTCCTGGAACTGAATAGAACGGATTGCGTGTTCTGGCATCGAACGATAATCGTTTGGGCCCAACTAAGTTTCCTGTCCAATAACAGACCTTAATATTGGCGGTGTCTGACAACGATTGACAGTGTTGCCCTTTGTTTTATGTATGCTGTTTAATTAACAAGACGAGTTCAGTTTTGACGGGAGTCATGTTTAGACCTCCTCCTGTATAGATCCGTTTACAAACTAGTGAACTGCAAGCAGTTTGTTAACGGATTAATGGCTTACTGTTAAAAGGTACTCAACGTAGTCTCTAGAGGTCTACAGACAGTATAACTAAGTTGTCTTTAATAAACACCGCCATACTACCAACACTTCTATTTTATCGACTAATGAATTGTATTTTAAGTTCATTTTTATTTCTTCATCACTGAAATTTTTTGCAATTAACACTTTTTCTCTTGCCATAATAATTAGTTTTATAAGCTGTCGATTCGTGATTGATGAATATTATTTTATCTCTATTTGTATTATTATTGTTGTTATTATTTACTGTATTCGTTGTTAGTTTAAATCCTTTATATTTCTTAATTTTTTTCGTTTTATGCTTTTCAATATTTTTATCCTTAACTTTGCCTTTTGCATATTGGACACTCTTAGTTTTTATGTCACTAACTGCCATATGAACAAAGTAATTGAATCTTTAGAATATATAACACTATAGAACATTAACAATTCTAAGGAAGTTTGGTTTGCGCAAAGTATGCCATGCATGGAAATAATAGTTTCCGAGCATACGCTTTTGGAGAGATGTTCATTTAATTAAAAAAAAAGAATCGATTAAGTGATCTATATCTACCCGACCGTTCATCTTTTCGCAAGTCTATTTCACTGTGATCGCAATACCTTCCGAACTTTCTGCAATATATCGATAAAATTAAGTTATTAAGAGTAAAAAAAAGTTAAAAAAAAAATGAATTCAAGTCCGTAAATAGGGAAAATCGGTTCATTACCTCGAGTACATCCCATAGAACGTCCAGTCCAATATTTCATTCGATGCAACTGAAATTTATTAAAGAAAATTTTGGGTCATAGCTATAATCTTCAGCAATTTGAGCAAAATCGGTTATTAACTTTGGACCTCCGATTTCACGGAAATTAACATAAATAATTACCATTACATCGAATGTTATTTTTCGCATAAGTCATAGGCTGAGGGTAATGCAGGTTTATGCAAAGTATATAATTCAGAGAAAGAATCATTTTCGACTATATATTTCTTAGAGATATATTCATAGAATCACAAAATCCATCTGTCCGTCAATCCGTATGTACGTGAACATGAAAGCTTGTGTAATTTTTGAGCTATTGTAATGAAATTCGGTTTATGAACATATTTTGTAAAAAGCAAAACGTACCCTTAACGTTTACTCCCGATTTCACGAAAATCAGTGCACGAGCCAGGTGATCCATTGCATGCTTCTGAAATTTGGTAGCGAAGCATTTTTAGGTCGAATCCAGGACAATGTTAAGTTACAGCATTTTGGGCATTTTTTCCGTTTTTGCCATAGTATCCAATAATTTATACGAAATCGGTGCACAATTTCAGGAACCTCCCATATGCATTTTACCATTAATTTCGTTCAATAGAGTACAATGACCAGTTGTACATCCCATGGACCCCGATTAAATAGGAATTTCGAATAAAAACTAGTCATTATTCTGAAGTTACTGAATTTGGATTATAACCTAACGGTAACTAACTTATGTGTAGTATGTAGTCGGCGTACCGAATTTTGCATCTGTCTTGTTTAAATTTGACATATTTGAAATGCTAAAAAGTTTTTGTCGAAAATTAATCGCTGTTGTGTTACGCAAAGTTTTCAATATCTTAGCTTTCAGCTTTGTAGTTGTACTTGACATAGGCCTCACATACAGTTGTTCAATATACGCACGATAGTTTTAATTTACAATCTCCTATTTTTTGCAATTATTTAACAATTTTGTGTTTTAGATGTTCGTATTGTCCATGATTTCTTAATTCTGCTATTTACAGTTTATTAAGGATCGCTTCTGCTATTTTTGTACCTGTTCTTGGTATTGTCGTCATTATAGCGACAGGCTGACGCAGTCATTCTTGTCGTCGTTGTTGTTGCATGTTTATTGTTTACATCGCTTGAGGTGAGGTTATTTCATTGCCATATAATGTCACATGCACTTCACATTGTTTGAGAACGCATTCACAACCAATTACAACCGACAACAAAAACAACGAAAACAATGCCACTGCAATTTGCTGCATGCACTTGAAATATGCCCCATAGGAAAAGTACAAAGAATTTTGTAAGCATAAAACACAAGGCAAAAGGACATAAAATATCACAGAGACCCAGCAATACACATGAATACATATATACGGACACTTACATGCGCTGAACCACTCGAGCACTTTCTTCAATGTAGACATAATTTTTATAGGCTGCTTAAAAATTCTATAAACATTGAAAATTTTCGGCAAGTACTTTATCAAGGAGGACATTCTACTTGAATAATTTTACCAATCAGCCAATATGTTAACTTTTGAAATATGTAGCATCAGCTATTTGCTGTGGGACTATTTATTTACTCTGTACAAATTAAAATACTCGTAATAAGGAATTATAGCGGTCAAAGCAATCAAATCGTTATCTTCAGTATTCACAGTTTGATCGCAACAATCACCTTGTTTAAATTATATAGATATATAATGTAAACATTATTTGCAATAAATACCCAGAACGAAGGTTGCCTATGAAATTCTGTATTCTTGTAATGTTTGGATGCTTTTATAAATTGAATGACTGATGGGTATTACGTAGTCGGTCTAGACCGACTATTCCAGCGATCTTGTTTTATGTGATTCTAAATTCAAGCAGACTTTCTCGTTAGGTCAGTTGGTTCACGTTTCCATATCTTGAATAGATTATATATTTAGGGCGCTTGGCGCCAGTTGCAGATTACTATCATTGATACATAGTTAAGGCCCTTGTCAAAACAATGCAGGTCTGGCTTTCCTTTCCGTCCAGTTCCACCACTCGGATTAGAACTCTTTACTTGCCTGACTCATCCATACGAACGGTATGATGTAGCCAACGTAGCCGCTGAATGTTTATTCGTTTGACTATCAATATCGTCATAGATTTCATACAGCTCGTGATTCCATCGGATGGACCATTCGCTAACGTCGAAGTAAACGCTATATATCTTCCTTAGGATTTTTTTCTTGAAAATACCCAGTGCCTGCTTATCAGCTTTTGTAAGCGTTTCAGTTTGAGCGCCGTATAACAAGACGGGCATGATGAGCGACTTCCATATTTGGCTTTTCACTTTACACAGTAACAACTGCTAACAAGATTTCAACGCTAATGTTGTTATGTTTATTTACGCTGGAGCCTAGGTAGACAAAGTCCTTAATCCTTTCGAACTTGAAGTTTTCCATTTCAACAGATTTTCCGAGGCTAGAATCTTTACATGTTCACACAAAGTACTTTGTCTTGTTCTCATTAACTGCTACACCCATGTTGCGTGCTTCTTCAACAAAATTGGAGAATGCGGCGCTAACTTCGCGCTGACTTCGGCCAATGATGTCCACATGTTCAGCGTTTTTTTAGAGGCATCACACTCTTCTAAAAAATTGTGCCATAGTGCTGTAAACTGGGTGCAAAGGTGATTTTCTCTATCCTCAAATTGAAGAAGTCCCAGAATAGGGAATCACCTTGTCTGAAGCCCCGTTTCCAATCAAAAGGTTCGGCTACATTGGCACCAACCTTCACGACACATTGAATTTCGGAGAGCCTAATTAGTTTATCCGGGATGTCTAACTAAAACATGATTGCGTATAGGTCAAAGGCGCCCTTAAATCTACAAAAAAGTGGTGTGTATCAATTTGTTCTCCTGAGTGTTCTCCATAATTTGATGCAATGTGAAAATCTGGTAGATGCCACATTAACGAGATCTGAAGCCAACTGATAAGATGAAATCAGCTTATTCCTAAACGGATTCAGTCTTTAACATAACACATACGAAAGGATCTTGAAGGCGATGTTCAAGAGGCTTAAGCCACAAAAATTGGCGCTGTTTGTGGCATCACCTACCTTCAACACAAGGCAGAGCACACTAAGATTCCAATCATTTGATGAGGATATTGTGCATGTAATCACTCAACTCCTCGCTATCATATCCGGCAGCCTTATTTGACTTAAGCCGTTGTTGGCAATGGCCACTTTTCCACGGTCAGCCAGAGAGACCGGAGTTTCGAGCAATCATTTCACTGATATCAAGAGTTCACGAATCCTATGGAAGGTACATTTCATTAACACCTTAAGTGGCAATGCCGCCAGTGAAATGTCTAACAGTGAAATGTCTGCCTCTCCGTTCTTGAAACGTCATACGTTTCATTTTTTCAAAGGCTTTTAAGCCTCATTCCTGCTGCAATGCATATCGATTTCATCGCACTGCCCAAATTACCGTCAAATTTGACAAACTTTCCCAAATGTGATAGAATAAAAAAAATCATTGGGTGTACTTAAAATGGTAATGATTGGACGAATAGCAAAGGTTCATCGAATATATCAATATTATCCAAAGTGAGGTTTTTAAGTAAAATTAGGTACAACCATCATTTCAATTTTTTTTATTGACTTCAAGTGTTTTTGTATTAATTAGAAAAAAATATATTTTTATTGTTTTTAGATTTTATGCTGAACCATTATTAATTTGGTAGTAAGGTGTATCGCACTAGGTTTGTGAAAAAAGTACTGCATAGAAATATTCATTTCTGACCATATAGTTGTTTGCAAGTTCTTTAGAAAATCCAAAAAATCATTAAGTTATGTAATTACTATAACTCACATAATTTTTCGTTTCGATATTTTCCTATATATTTCAAGTCGACTGGCCGTAAACTGGCGAAATCGGGTCATATGATGGATATTGCCATAAATGGCAGTAGTTTCATCGAGAATTTGGTTTTGTTGTTATATTGTTTTCACATCAAAATAATGTTCTATAATACTAGAGCATTAGAGGTCAATAACTTTGGGTAACAGCTTTAGACCTTTATAATTCCACTGAATATAATAGCTAAAAGTTTCACTGTAAGTTACTGAAATTTAGTATAAAAGCGTTTTAAGGTTGTTGTCATAATGTTTTACGAATTGGCTTTTATTTTAGCAGGGGTAGCGTATTGCAACGACACCAGCGAGATTATCGACACTACCCAATCACCGCTACCATATCACCTCTTCTATCGACACATGCGACACAACAAGAGGCTAACGAAGAATGCAAGTCAGCAAGTAACCCAACTCAAGTGTCAACTGTAACTGACCATTTGAGCTTCGAAACACCTTACGACGATCACTGTTTTCCACGAAAATTTGCCTGATTGTAAATTTGTATATACAATCGAACCACATGAATTGAATTCTCTTGTACAATAAGTGTATAAATATCTTAGACGACTAGTAAATCAACCACAAAAGCCCATTCAAATTTCAAATTTCATATATCATGTAAACATCAAAAAATTTGAATAACTTGGAAGAGTAGTCTAATTAACATTTAAATTTTAGCTGATATAACTATAAACATTACATATTTAGCATTATATTTCCGTAAGGAACCTATAAATAAAAATTTAACATTTACATAAATGCCTGTAATCAATAGAGAAAACGCAAAATTACCAAAAGTGCAAGATTGATGTAACAGCCAGTCAAGATCGACTACAGAAAAGTGAAAAAAATATTACAACAAAGCCAATTTCCGATGAAACAACTGCTATTTAACGCCTATGCGAAGTATCCAAAATTATAGACTGATTACCCTCATATCGTAGTATAATATGACAATAACGTAAAAGTGACTAACTAGAATATTTCAGTAGGATACGATAAAAAAACCTGACATTTAAGCTAACTTATTATTATAGCAATAACCAAAAAATGTTTGCATAGCTCATTTTATTTCCTCGAAATCGGGAGCAAACGTCGTGAAAATGTTTTCTGATCTTGCTGAAATTTTACAATGCCCTGTCAATTATCTAAACCTGGTTCTTTACCAAATTTTAGTAGCATTCAATGCAACACTTGGCTGTTATACTGATTTTCGAGAAATTGGGAGTAAACGTTATATGGGACCGATTTCGCCTGTTCGCCTGTTCAATCTGGCTTTTTACAAAATATGTTCACAAATCGAATTTCATTACTCTACGACGGATAGACGGACATTAGTATTTAGTCTAGAAATTATCGTCCGATTTGCCTGAAATCTTGCAATGTTGTGGCATACACCAAAACACATTTCATTCCCTTTTTTTTAGTAGCATGCAATAAAACGCTTACATTTATGCTTGTTTCAGTGAAAAAGGAAATAAACGTTCAAGAGCTACCCAAATTTATTGATCGATTTTGCTTAAATTCTACAATGTCATAGCAATGCCCCAAACCTGATTCCGTAAAATCGGGAGCAAACGCTATACCGGAGGTACCCGAAAGTATGAACCGATTTTGTTCAAATATTAATAAGAACTGGTGCTATACAAAAAATGAACTTTAATGGAAACCCCTTTTGTCTAACCTATTAGGTATCCTGGAGATATTTCAGATTGTCATGCAATCCCGTCCAATATTCGTTGACAAATTGGTAATAAAAACTGAATGTAAATAATTGAACTGCTTCTGATTTTCAATGCATCATGCCCACTTTTCGGGTACATAGTGATATTATGTCAGCTCAATAATGAAAATTCTTTGAATTTCATTCATAATTATGATGAATTTGCATTCAAACCCTCTTTTCGAACCTTATAGGTATACTGGAGGCACCTCTGGTTTTCATGCAATCGTTACCATTTTGAAAAACTGATTAGATGCTATACATACTCACTTAACAAGTAAGTCATAATGCCCCAATTTTCCGTATGCACGTGTACTGTAAGTATTAGAAATATCATCTAGCTCAAGCCGATCTTTCCCGTTTTCTTTCGACTAAACAGTTTTCTTGGAATCTGTTTGTCAGTTTTTAAAATCTAGCTCAAGTCCTTCTATCTGGGATTTTCTTACGGAAAGAGGGATACACGGACGAACATGAGTAGATCAATTCCTGTGGTAATGGTGATCATAACGGTATACATTTTGATGGGTCTCCGATCACTAGTTCTGGCCTATTTAATTTGCGACGTATCTCGGAAATTGGTCAATAAATTATAATTGGAAATGTTAAAATTTTTAAGAAAAAAAATAGAGTAAAGGAGAAAAAACTGTAAGGAAAGAACTAAGATACTCTTGTTGAAAGTTCGAGAAATCATGTTATTTATAGAATTCATAAGAAAACGGATCCAATTAGAAATTTCTGTATTCACCATTTCTTTATTATTTGTATAAAAGCTTTCAACAACGTTTCACATTTTTATACACCTCGCCAATAAAAATGGCTATGTGTATATTGTTTTTGGTCATATATTTGTAACACCAACAATGAGCGATCGGACACCTCACAAAATATATATGATCAGCATTACCACAGAATGCGACATACCGATGTCCGCTCGTCCGTCTGTTGTAAATATTAATTACCAAATTCGGCACACATAATCTTTGGTATAATGCTTGATCTAAGTTTGAAGTTGGACCCGATGCGACCAATATATCGGGTACCTCCAGTACACTTATTTACTCGAAATTGGGGCATTAATTTTACTGAAGCCATAAAAGTTGGTGTTTTGGCATGCAATTTCGTTATTGGGTGTATTCTCATAACATCTAAATGTGTTCCCAAGAATGATCGTGATTGAATCAAAATCAAAGGTATCTCAGTACTCCTATATGGTTTCCAATAGAGATTTAGGTGCAGAATAACCCACAGTTACCATTTAAACTTTACAAAATTGCTGTATTGAGTGACCATAAATATATTCAAAAAGTGTAAAAAAATTAGGAAGATTGAATGAAATTCAGAGGTACCTCCAGTGCAGCTATGTGGTCCCAAAAGAGGGTTCTAAGCAAATTTAGCAAGTTATATTAATCAAATTCAATGGAACTCCATTATTGAGAGAATCAAAATATATTCCATGTGTGGAACAAAAATGGGCTTGATGAAAATTAAAAGTACCTCCAGTATACCTTTGTGGTTCGAAAAGAGGGTTTAAAGCAGATTCGGTAGAAAAAATAAATCAAATTCAACGAAAGTTTAGTATTGAGTTATCATAATTATGATCAATACGATTGCTAAAAATAATCTAGATTGGATGAAAATCGGTGATACTCTCAATTAATTGAATTCAACAAAATTTTATTATTGTGTTATCATAATTATGATCAATGTATTTAACAATAATGCACATTATTGGATGAGATACTTCCAGTACTCCCATTTATGTGGCCTGAAAAGAGGGTTTATGGTAAATTTGATTTATCATAAGAATGATCAAAAGTGCACATGTATCAGAAAGAGAGCTTAGCGCTAATATGAACAGAGTAATAAATATTTTCGGAGCGACGTATATCTCACTGTCGGCCTTAGCCGACTGTAATTTTCTTTCTTGTTTATATATGTTTACATTTATACGGGAAGCTGAAAATATTCTTTTTACGACTTGCTACGTGCAAATATGTTTGAATCAACAAAATTAGGAACTCTATGCAAAAAAATCTAACGAAACCAAATACACAGCACAGAGAGGTTTTCATCCTGCTGACGTGTTGGGATGGAAGTGCGGAAATAAGATGTCTTGGAAGGTGTTGTGAAATATTCAACAACTGGACCATTCAAAATAGAAAACTGCATCGTATAATATGAGTCAGAGCTAGCTCAGAGCATGAGTGATTGTGCCAGAATATTTGAGATCTTCTTTCTGTGTTGATATCCCTACACAAAACCAACTTTATATACGCTGGATTACAACTTACGGTCGGAGTATGATAGTATTGATTCTAAATATCACACTGCATATTGTTGAGCTTCAAGCAATCTCTTTTTGAAGCAGCACACCGAGATGAAGTATTTTAAAAAAAGTTGCATTTAAATATTAGTTAAGAGCTATTTCTTTTTAATATATACAACAAAATTTAAACTAAATTCTGTAACAAATCTTACGACTCCACGCTGTAGAATTAATGAGTTTAATTGACATTTTTTTTTTTTTAGCCGGCTAACTATGAATATTGAAATGAAATTTAGCCCTTAATGCTGGAGCAGTTCTGCTTTATTCAGAATGCATCATTTGGAGTACGTGTTTCTATTTCACTCATGCGCATACTCACCACAGCAACTTCATATAAGAGAGTATCTTAGCAACTAAGAGCAGAGAAATGCAAATAATTTCGAAAAAATATTTTGACTAAAAAAATGCGGACTTAATAAGGAATCGGTAGCATGTTTACCAACGTATTCGATTAATTTTTCTCCTGCCTTTGGCTATACAATAATTAGTGAGGATATGTTCATTATGCCAGGGAACATGATGTACACATCGTTTAAGTGTTATACTGATTTTAAGGTATTTCGACCATGTTACCATTGATGCAAAAACAAAATTCCAGCCATACTAATAAGTTAAGATGTCCTCATTTCATGCAATTTGCATTAATTAAGTGGAATGTTTGGAGTTTTTAGCCTTAAAGAAGAATTTATAAAATTATTTTAAAAATCGAAAAGTGTTTGCTGCTTGGCTAGGGATAACATTTTGCAGACATGATTCCGACTTCGCATGAACAATTTTTACCGTTGCTAATGAACATTAATTTTTTTGCAGATGTAACCGTATGTTCCTACAAACAGAAAGAACGGTAATATTTACTGATAAACAAAGATTGTGTTGCATAAAGTGGCAATACTGAAGCGAAAAAATTTAAGATATGGTAACCGGATGGTGCAATATACACGGAATGAGCTATACGGAGGAACGGGTAGGACCTTCCATTATAGCGTTTCTAACTAAGATTGACCGGGCGCCATACCGAGTGGCGTAGCATTATCACGTTTCAATATGTTTTTGTGTCGATTGGCGTATTGCAGCCGGTTTTTTGGCATCAATTGTCAACGGGCGACTTCCCTAGTGATGTTTTCAGTTGGTGTAGCTCAAAATAACAAATACACGGCATGATCTTATCGCTATGAATATTCTGTTTAGCAGTTGATGATTAGTCATGACCGGGCTATTCGTACGTTGCCCATTGATTTGGTTTATCGTAATGTACCCACTTTTCACCGCCCCGCAGCATTCGATCCAAACACCCCTTTCCCTTTTGCCGTTGCAGCACTTGTTCGGCGTTTAAAATCTCTTGGTTCCATCTGATACGGCATCCAATTTCCAACCTTTCAGACCATTCCCATTGCTTCAAAGTGATGGCAAATAGCTGATTTTCTACAAGTGTTTTTGGAAGTTCCTATTACGTTTGCAATGGATCTTCATAGAACCTTGATTCTAATCCTTCATCTTCAATCGTTGATAGAGCTCCACGGAGTTCTTTGTCTTCCAAAAACATCTCCACTTTTAAGCCGTGCAAATCACTCGTTCGCCCAGCTAGAGCATGGTCACTATAAACATCTACTAAAATACGACAACTTTTGACACAAGTCACTTTCTCTGCAAAAACACATTATTCGGCAAAAAGTTAAAATTCAAAGTTTCAGCGCACCAAGAAACAATGCAGCTTCCACATTACACAAAAACTGAGAAAGAGCGCGTAATAATGGCTTCAAAATTGTGATTTTGCAAGATGAAACAATAGAATAAATAACGCAACAAAATCTGCTACCAAATCAGCACGAACTTATTTATAAACCTGATATACAATGGAACCTGCGATGAGTTGAGCCATTGATGAGATGTATTCCATTACACTCAAATTTAAGAATATTAGTCAATATCCATGAAATCGGTAGTAAATGTTATATGGGCGGTACCCCAAATTTCGGATAAACCCAGTTCAAAATATATAATGTTACGGCACTTATGTAAAAATGCTTCCATACCAAATTTAAAAAAAAATATCGTAAAGAGGCTTAGTGCAGATACCCCTATAGCCAGATACGAAACCGTAGGCAACTGAAATTCGGTATTGAAGCATTTTTGAGTCAAGCAATGGAACGTTAAGTCTCGATTTCACGGAAATTAGTAATAAAGCCGTATACTAAATTAAAAATTATAACAAAGCCGACCAATAACTTCAAGTAACTCACTTAGAACGTTCAATCCCGATTTCACTGAAGTGGAAGCATTTTTGGGTTAGTTTTTTTTTTTTTTTTTTTTTTTCGATTTTTTAGCTTTGCATGTTCTAAAATTATGCATTTGTTGCAAATAAATATTATTTAATGTCTCGGGAGGCCGAATGTGTTTTCAGGATTTTCCCAATCATTGCAACAAATAACGAAGTATACTTTGTTGTTCAATAAGTATTTCGGTTCGCTTAGAATTTCAATGTTTCAATTCATTTCTATGAAGTCCTTTATTATCAATATATCAACGTCATAGTATTTGTTCACAATTGAAATATTAGGACTCTTCGCCGTCAATTCGTAAAGTAGAAAGATGGGTTGCCGATTTTAAACGTTATCGTACAAGCCATGATTGTTGAATGACTGATGCAGGGCAAGGACCCCAAAGAACAGCAACACCACCAGAAATAGCACAAAGCATACGGGATATAATATTGGAAAATCGTGGAGTAACTGATTTCGTACATGCCCTAGACATGCCTTTCCTCAGTGAAAGCACAATGCATTCGCTAAAAATGGATTAAAAACACGTTCGAATTCGACTTTGCAATAATTGAAGCGTTTCCGAAAGCTTAAAGTGGATTTTTCACAATGATGCTGAATCATGGTTCTCCGGTTCCGATCCGAATTGGTGTCAGTCTTTTGGGATTCCAAAGGATATTCTTTGATAACGTGCAAACTAATTAAACAATAAATTGTGAATATTATTGTAGCTTTTTAGAAGGGAAAAAAGAGATGAAGAGACCCGGTTTGCACTACAAAAAAAAATCCTTTTTTATCAAGAACGTGTGACAAATTCAAAAATTAAAAATCGAAAAGTTGGAGCATCGACTAATCTGGCCAAAAACGAATGTTATAAGTTTCCAGATCTAAAAAGCGTGAAAAAGGTATTTCACCAAATACAGAGTTCAAACCAACTGTGCAAGCGTTTATTACAGTTCTTTCAGATGACCACTTTATGAAAGAATTTCATCTCGACTGAACAAGTATGTTGGTATTCATGAAGACTTTAACGCATCATGAAGTATATTTCAAACCATCAATTTATATTTTTCATATTGAAGCGCAATTCTTATTGAACCACCTAGTAGTAAGTTATACCTGTGTATTAAATTAAGTAATTAAAAAATAAATATGAATAAATACATAAAGAAAAAATAAACAAATTTCACGAATAGATTGTAAGTGTTTCTGTATCTGCTTAAGCATTTCTGGATACCTTGCGTTTGAGTGTTTCAAATACAAGCACACAAGTTATGCATATTTAATTGAATTTTAATTTTATCTTGCCGAGTTTTCCGAATTTCTGCGCTAAGCATTTACTTTTAATTGTTATCATCCGATTCCGAACGCGGCTTTATGTCAACAGAAGGCACCGCTTGTTTTTACGTTTCCATTTCTACCCGAGCGTAGCCAAGAATTTTTTAAATATTTTCATTCATATACTTTTATTTTTATTTAGTTTTTGAATTGTGTTCGTCTTTTCAAATTATGATTTATTTTATTTCATGGAATAGAATGCAGATCTGGTAAACGTTATGAGTTGCTGTGGCTGCGATTATCCTTTCTACAGGCTAGTGTGCGCGTAAACAAGCACAGACACCAACGCACACATTGACACGTTCTGCGATGGAATACAACCTTGCAACATCATGACGTGTATGCATTATGCTTGTCTTGTTGCATGGCTCCGCTAGACCAGCGTAGCTCTGCGTTGCGGTTGGGCTGACACTACGCAACATCGTTTGTTTGTACACTTGTGTTAGTGTGTATATGCGGATAGTGTATTTTAGTGCACTCCACTGCGAGTACATTTGCAAACGTGTTTGCATACAAATTCAATTTTCCATGGTACGCATGGTTGGTTCTTGTAGATTAATTTATCATTTCGCATTACGTACCGTGTAAGGCGAGTTTAATGAACTTTCACCAACCGTTTTTATCCAACTCGCCTATTCCCTTTTTTTCGCGCTCTCACTCACTTGCTTCCTCTGTCGACTGTATTTAACTTTTTATTTGTTCATTGAAATTTGTTCGTTTAATTTGCTGTTTTGTTTTCTCTTAGTTTTTTTCACAAGAGTTTTTAATTTTTCTTAATTTTTTTTTTTTTTCTTTAAGCGTTGCTTGCTACCCGATTGTTGTTGTGTAATAATAATCNTGCTACCCGATTGTTGTTGTGTAATAATAATCCCATATGCCTTTGCCGTGGCGCAAACATTGTCCTGATGCATTGCACTTACTTGTTGTTGCAATCATTAAACTCACACATGTATTTATTTCAGACATGCAAAGAACCACACACACTAACCCCT